>JARQOD010000298.1:0-87343 GCA_033576555.1 Oophaga sylvatica
GTGGTAGCATGAGACGGACTCTACATCCCACACAAGTGGCTCAGGTAGTGCAGCTCATCCAGGATGGCACATCAATGCAAGCTGTGGCGAGGTTTGCTGTGTCTGTCAGCGTAGTGTTCAGAGGTGGTACCAGGAGACGTGGAGGGGGCCGTAGGAGGGCAACAACCCAGCAGCATGACCGCGACCTCCGCGTTTGTGCAAGGAGGAACAGGAGGAGCACTGCCAGAGCCCTGCAAAATGACCTCTAACAGGCCACAAATGTGCATGTCTGCACTAACGGTTAGAAAACGACTCCATGAGGATGGTCTGAATGCACGACGTTCACCAATGAGGGATGTGCTTAAAGCCCAACACCGTGCAGGGCGCTTACCATTTGCCATGGAACTCCCAGATTGGCAAATTCGCTACTGGCGCCCTGTGCTCTTCACAGATGAAAGCATGTTCACTCTGAGCACATGACAGAGTCTAGAGACGCTGTGGAGAGCGATCTGCTGCCTGCAACATCCTTCAGCATGACTGGTTTCGCAGTGGGTCAGTAATGGTGTGGGGTGGCATTTCTTTGGAGGGCCACACAGCCCTCCATGTGCTCGCCAGAGGTAGTCTGAGTGCCATTAGGTACCGAGATGAGATCCTCAGACCCCTTGTGAGACCATATGCTGGTGCGGTTGGCCCTGGGTTCCTCCTAATGCAGGACAAAGCCAGACCTCATTTGGCTGGAGTGTGTCAGCATTTCCTGCAAGATAAAGGCATTGAAGCTATGGACTGGCCTGCCCGTTCCCCAGACCTGAATCCGATTGAGCAGATTTGGGACATCATGTCTCGCTCCATCCAACAACGTCACGTTAAACCACAGACTGTCCAGAGATGGTGGATGCTTTAGTCCAGGTTTGGGAGGAGATCCCTCAGGAGAACATGCGCAACCTCATCAGGAGCATGCCCAGGTGTAGGGAGGTCATACAGGCACGTGGAGGCCCCACACAATACTGAGCATCATTTCAGCAGCAGATGGAAGGAAGGGAGACACAGTCATTACTAGTGGGTAGGCGGAGCCCACACAGGATAGAACACCTCAGATTAAAAAGTGTTGACCGGCCCCTCCAGCTTGGGCTCCTCCTACTCCAGTTCTCCAGTCCTAAATTTGAGGTCACAGAGGATAGTCGCTGCAGGAGCAGCTCCTCAGAAAAATTTTTATTTTTATCGGACAGAGACTTGGACCCCCGTGGTTTTGAGGTCTCAGGGGTCTCAGCGCTGCTGGACCCCCACCCCTCCTTGGCGGATCTGTATTACCCTTTAAGGTGGTCCCTGCAGAACCCTGCCGGCCCTGGGGGATGAGGGTTGCTTCCCTGGCGGGGACGCAAACCGCGCTTCTGGGGTCACTGCGTTCCCTCCCTGGGGGGAAGCTATGGGCATAGCGCCACAAATCCCTGGGGGTCCCTGTGGCGCTCAGCTGGGTGAGTACTCTGCATTTTTTAATGTGTGTGAGTGCATCAGCGGCTGCTGCGGCAGCCGCTGCTACATGTATTATGTTGGTGACTGGTTTTTTTTGTCCGCAGGTGGATGCCTGCAGGACATGGGAGCGGGGCAGGAGAGGAGAGTGGAGGAGTTCGCGCGCATTTTTTTGAAGACGGCGGGGGCGTGGCTTAGCGCTTTCCCGGTCTTCTCGGGCAGGAAGCGCTCTGAGCGCGCGATTTCTCCTGCCTCTTCTCTTCCGGCTTCTCTCTTCACAGCGCGGCAGCCATTACTGAGGCTTCCTCGGGCTCCTCACTCTCCTCCCGACAGACCGAAGCACCGCGGCCAGCTGGGTGAGTCGCTTCTGCCTGTCAGGGCAGAAGCTTAACTCCCTCACCCCCACAGCGCAGGGCACCTTTCTGAGTAACAATTAGGTGGCAGATTGCGCTGTCCTGCAGCTGTGGCCTCATATAGAGGTCCTTTTTTTGTCTGGGGCTCGCACACCCTTTTCATTTAAAAGAGGTTGTGGGGAGTCTGCGACATTAACCCCTAATAGGCGGTTAACCCTTAAGTGAAGGACAGCTGGGGTAGCTCTCTCTTTAAGAGCTTTAACCCTTCAGCGTTCTTGTTTTCGTCCCCTTAAGAAACCACACTGCTCTAGTTACTGACAGGTTTAACCTGCCATATACTGTGTGAGGGCATGTCAGATCAGGGTCCAGGAGGTGCGGACCGTCTCCCAGATCCGCTACAGGATCAGTCTCGCGTATCTGACACGCAGACCTCGACGGCGTCAAGCGCAGCGCTCGGAGGCTTCAGTGATGTCAAAATAGAGGCCCTCACTCGTTCTATTGATGGCCTGTCTGACCTTCTAGGTTATTGGGTGTCAGCTAGATCCTCTCATGGCAGTAAGCGCCACAGGCCGGTGCCATCTTTCCCGCGTAGCGACTCGGAGATCTCTGGTATGGAGGGTTCCCCTTCAAGCTCGGATGGGGAGATGTCGATTCGGATAAGGAGGATCGGCAGGGACACTCTGCCTCTCTTTTGGGCCGTACAGAGGCTTTTATTGGAGCCATGAGGGAGGCGTTACAGTTACCGGAGGAGGTAACTAGACGTCCTGGTAAGTCGGCCCGTATGTTTCAGGAGTCGCATAGGTCGCGATCAGCATTACCATCTCTGGATGAGCTTAATGGGGCAGTGGAGAAGGAACGCCGTGTCCAGATAAACGTTTTCAGGGGACGCTGTTTTTTGAGACGCTGTATCCGTGTTCGACGGAGTTGATTGATAATTGGATTCCTTCTCCTGAAGTGGATGTCCCTTTATCCCAGCTTAGCAAATCCTCATTACTTCCTGTTAAAGGGAAGGCGAGTCTGCAGGATCCGCTGGACAGAAAAACGGAGATGGCGGCGAAATCCATCTACGAGGCCGCGGGTCATGGATTCAGAGCAGTACTAGGGTCCATGTGTGCTTGTAAAGCTTCCCTGAGCTGGTTAGACCGTCTACGGACGGCGTGGCAAGATGGATCCCCACTATCCGAGGTAGATGGGCTTTTCAAGTTGTTGGAGGATGTAGCCTGATATGGCAGTGATGCAGGTTTGGATACTGCGTCACTGCTGTCCAGGGCGCAATCCTCTGCGGTCACAGTCAGGAGAGCACTGTGGCTTAGACAGTGGACCGGGGACGCAGTTTCCAAGCAAGGTTTGCTATCTTTAGCTTACATGGGTGGTCAGCTATTTGGATCTGACCTCACGGAGCTGATTGTCAAGGCAAAGGCAAAAGAAATGGCTTTACCGCAGCGAAGAGCTGTGACTTCTGCGTCCGGCAGGCCTAGTGCCGGTAGTAGTCGGCGGTCCTTTCGGTCCAGGGGACGGTTCGGTCAGCCCTCTTGGGGATCGGGTCGTCCATATTTTTCGGGAAAAAAGACCTCTCAGAAATCCCGCACTCCCTGGAAACAGAGCTTCCGTCAAGACAAGCGGGAAGCTGACAAAAAGCCCGCTAAGGCGGACTGACGCCAGGGTCTCACTCGAGGGCTCTCGAGTGGGAGGTCGCCTGCTCCAATTCGAATCGACTTGGGCTTCCCGTTTTTCGGACGCCTGGGTGACGCGGGTTGTGTCGGCAGGCTATTTCATAGAGTTTCTTGCTCGACCCCCGGACAGTTTTTGTCAATCTCGCATTCCGTCAGAGCCCGAGCTATTTGCCGCTCTACTGTGGGAGGTCGATTCCCTTCTGCAGAAGGGTGTGGTGGTACCGGTTCCGCCGGAGGACCGGGGAAGAGGGTTTTATTCCAACCTCTTTGTGGTCCCCAAAAAGGAGGACAAATTTCGCCCCATTCTGGATCTCAAAAGATTGAACGGGCAGTCCGCACCCGGAAATTCCGCATGGAGTCGCTTCGCTCGGTGGTGGCGGCCCTGTCGCAGAACGACTTTTTGGTATCAATCGACATTTGCGACGCTTATTTGCATGTTCCCGTCGGAGGGGCCCACCAACGTTTCCTTCGTTTTGCCATAGGTCAGGACCATTACCAGTTTGTGGCCTTGCCATTCGGGTTGGCCTCAGCGCCCAGAGTTTTTACAAAAATTCTGGCACCTCTCATGGCGATCCTTCGAAGACAGGGGGTTACGATTCTTCCCTACCTGGACGACCTTTTGATTGTGGCGTCCTCAAAGGAGGAGGCGGTGACGGCTCGCAATCTATCCCTTCAGCTCCTGGAGGACTTCGGGTGGCTGGTCGATTGGGAGAAGTCGTCTCTGGAGCCGTCGCAGTCGATCCTGTTTTTGGGGATGCATTTCGACACGGTACGAGCAGTGGTGTCCCTGCCTCCAGACAAGCAAGCAGGTCTTCTTCGACATGTACAGGTTATGAAGTCTTCGACAGCAATGTCCTTACGAAAGTGTATGCGCCTTCTGGGTTTGATGGTGGCGTCGATGGAGGCACTTCCGTTTGCCCAATTTCATTCCAGGGCTCTCCAAATGCTCATTTTGAACCGTTGGGATCGATCGCAGGCTTCGCTGGATTGCAGTGTCATCATCTCCCACAGAGTGCGAGAGTCTCTAGGATGGTGGTTACGTCCGGAGGCGTTATCCCTGGGGAAGTCTTTCCTCCCTCCGAGGTGGTCGGTCATAACCACCGATGCCAGCCTGACGGGCTGGGGGCGTGTCTGGAACGATCTCTGGATTCAGGGAGTATGGTCGTCGGAAGAGTCTATCCTGCCGATCAACATCCTGGAATTGAGGGCAATTTTCCTTTGCCTCCAACACTGGACGGTCCCTTTAAGCGGTCTACCAGTCCGAGTGCAGACAGACAACGCGACGGCGGTCGCGTATATCAACCATCAAGGTGGGACGAGGAGCTCCAGGCTCATGATGGAGGTGTCTCGGATCCTGGTATGGGCCGAGGCCAGGGTGCCAGCCATCTCTGCGATTCACATTCCTGGAGTTCAGAATGTCACGGCGGACTTCCTCAGTCGCGAAAAGATGGATCCCGGAGAATGGAGTCTTCATCCGGAAATTTTTGCACTGCTGTGCTCCCGTTGGGGAACTCCCCAAGTGGATTTGATGGCATCCAGGTTCAATGCCAAGTTACCGACGTTCATGTCCAGGTACAAGGACCCGAAGGCTGTGGCGGTGGATGCTCTGGTGGCTCCGTGGGACCAATTCGAGCTAATCTATGTGTTCCCGCCGATATCCTTACTTCCTCTGGTGTTGCGTCGGATCAGACTGGAGAGAGTCCCGGCTATGTTGATAGCCCCGGATTGGCCAAGGAGGACGTGGTTCTCGACGCTGGTGTCGCTTCTGGCAGCGCCTCCACTTCCACTCCCTCTTCGCCCGGACCTGTTAACTCAAGGGCCCGTTCGCCATCCGGACCTGAAGTCTCTGCGTTTGACGGCGTGGCTCTTGAGACCGAAATCTTGACCCGTCAAGGTTTTTCAGCCGAAGTCATTGCCACTCTGCGAGCTGCCAGAGGTCCGGCTACTACTAGGATTTATCACAAGACTTGGGAAGCCTTCTTTTCGTGGTGTTCGGGTTCTTCAAGGAACCCGAGGATTTTTTCCATTCCCAATTTGTTGGCCTTTTTGCAGTACGGGCTGGACAAGGGTTTGGCAGTTAGCACTCTGAAGGGGCAGGTTTCTGCTCTGTCCTTGCTGTTTCGGAAGGCTATCGCTTCGCGTAGGGACGTACGTTCCTTTTTTCGCGGAGTGACCTGTCAGTTTCCGCCGCGGAAGGCGTTTGTGTCTCCTTGGCGGCTCAATCTTGTCTTGGAGGCTCTCCAACATGGGCCTTTTGAGCCTATGGACTCTGTTAGCCTTTCTTTGCTCTCTTGGAAGGTTGCCTTCCTAGTGGCGGTCACTTCTTTGAGAAGGGTTTCTGAGTTGGCGGCTCTTTCTTGCTCGCCCCTTTTCTGGAGTTTCATCCGGATTGCGTAGTGCTTCGCACTCGGGGTGACTTTCTACCTAAGGTGGTGTCACAATTTCATGTTAACCAGGATATTGTGTTGCCCTCGCTCTGTCCGGAGCCGAGGAATGCGAAGGAACGGGCTTTGCACACTTTGGATTTAGTGCGGGCTTTGAAGTTCTATTTGTCTATTACTCAAAGTTTTCGGAAGTTGGATTCTCTGTTTGTGATTCCAGCAGGTCGTCGACGTGGTCAACGAGCTTCCAAGGACTCTATAGCTCGTTGGATTCGGTCGGCCATTTTAGAGGCTTACCGACTTAAGGGCGAACCTTGCCCGATTAAGATTCGAGCTCACTCCACGAGGGCTGTGGGTTCATCGTGGGCCTTTCATCAAGGGGCCTCGGCAGCTCAGCTCTGCCGGGCGGCGACCTGGCGCTCCGTCCACACGTTTACGAAATTTTATAAGGTGGACGTCAGTGCTTCCGCTGATGCGGCCTTAGGACGTAGGGTCCTGCAGGCGGCGGTAGTTTAAAGTTCTTGTTAACTTGTATTTAGCGCTGGTTGCGCATTTATCTAAGTTGTTGGGAATCTGCCTCTGTTGGTTTTTTGCCCACCCTTAATTTCTGGACTGCTTTGGGACGTCCCACTAGTAATGACTGTGTCTCCCTTCCTTCCATCTGCTTCTGAAAGACGGATTTTGGTAAGACCTTACCTGTAAAATCCTTTTCAGCGAAGGAAGGAAGGGAGACACAGATCCCTCCCATGGCAGAAGTGTGTTGTTGTGTTTTAAGATGCGGCGTGACCCTTCTCTGATAGCGAGTATCTGGGCTGAGGTCGGCGCGCTAAGGCTCTGTTCCAGCATTGCCAGCTCATCGCAGTGGTCAGGTTCAGTGAGTAGTACCTGGGACTGTGTGTTTTTTTCTGTTATATGCATTACCTGTCTTCTTGTTTTTTCTCTGAAGTTCCTCATAAGGGGTTATGTTGCTCCGCTGGTGATATTTGCTCTTCCTTAGCTTGTGTACGAACTGGAGAACTGGAGTAGGAGGAGCCCAAGCTGGAGGGGCCGGTCAACACTCTTTTTAATCTGAGGTGTTCTATCCTGTGTGGTCTCCGCCTACCCACTAGTAATGACTGTGTCTCCCTTCCTTCCTTCGCTGAAAAGGATTTTACAGGTAAGGTCTTAACAAAATCCGTCTTTTTACTTGTTTTAAAGGGAATCTGTCACCCCATTTTTGCCCTATAAGCTGCGGCCACCGCCATGAGGGGCTTATCTAGAGCATTCTGGAATGCTGTAGATAAGCCCCCGATGTCACCTAAAAGTGAAGAAAAACGAGTTAGATTATACTCACCCAGGGGCGTTCTGCCGTCCGGTCGGGTCCGGAGGCAGTCGCGGTCCGGTGCCTCCCATCTTGTAGCGAAGCCGGCCTCTTCTTTCCGTCCCGTCGTGGCTCCTGCGCAGGTGCACTGCTCTGCCCTGGTGAGGGTAGAGCAGAGTACTGCAGTGCGCTGGCGCCGGGAAAGGTCAGAGAGGTCCGGCTCCTGCGCACTGTAGTACTCTGCTCTGCCCTCACCAGGGCGCCTGCGCAGGAGCCGCGACAGGACGGAAAGAAGAGGCCGGCTACGATACAAGTTGGGAGGCGCCGAACCGGACCGCGACTCCCTCTGGACTCGACCGGACGGCGGAACGCCCCTGGGTGAGTATAATCTAACTCGTTTTTCTTCATTCTTAGGTGACATCGGGGTGACAGATTCCCTTTAAGGACATTACATTCCACTTTAATTTTGTGGGTGACTTCTAATTAAAACCAGGGGAGGAGTCCCGAGGAGAGAATTTGCATATTCCCAGTGCCTTCTGGGATTAGTGAATAGTCTCCGCGAGCTCAAGGAACACTGGATTTTGGGCGTTGCAGCTGAAAGGAGGACATCAGTAAACCGCATGCCGCTAGGCGCGCGAGTTTTGGCATATATTTCACCGCTTGAATATCTCTTGAACAATAACAATATGGAAGAGGCCAAGAGCCATGTGGTGAGCTGCATTTCTTGCTACATGTTCACAGACTTACCAGTGGAAAAGTCAAACTGCACATGCCACAAATGCAAGCTTGTGTCCCTGTTGGAGGAAAAGTTGCAAAATCTGGAAGAGAGGTTATCTACATTGAAAACCATTAAGGGAAGGTGAAGAGTTCTTAGACAGAGCAGAATTATCTCTTCATGTTACAGAAAGAGAAGAAATTCGAAGTGCACCTGAAGAAACAGAGGAATGGAAGCATGTGACCCAGAGAAGCTGGAGGATCGTGAGGCAGTCAGCACCAGTTCTGCTCAGGAACCAGTATCAGGCTCTTACACAGGAGAATGATGAAGAAATACATCAAAATAAGACTTTGGCCACAAACAATAACCTTGTACGCCCTCAGAGTCCTCCTGAATGGAGAAAGAAAACTGTTGTGAAGAAGAAACGGAGAGTTGTCATGGGGGATTCCTTGTTGAGAGGAACAGAGGTCGCTATCTGCAGAGCGGATTTAACCTCAAGAGAAATGTGCTGTCTTCCAGGTGCAAAAATTAAAGATGTGTCTGACAGGATATCAGGACTCTTCAGACCTACAGATGACTACCCATTCCTGCTAATACATGTGGGGACAAATGACACCGCAAGAAACGACCTGGAAACCATCTGCAGTGACTTTGAAAACTTTGGTAAGAAAGTGAAAGAACTGGGAGCGCAGGTGGTCTTCTCTTCCATCCTTCCAGTGGATGTCCATGGAACAAGGAGGTGGAAGAAGATTCTGCAGGTGAACAACTGGCTATGTCGATGGTGCCGTCAGCAAGGATTTGGATTTTTGGATCACGGAGTGAATTACCTATACGATGGACTACTTGCTTGAGATGGGGTGCACCTTACGAAGACTGGAAGACATGTATTTGGAAGTCGCCTTGCTATACTCATCAGGAGAGCTTTAAACTAGAACAATGTGAGAAGGGAAGCAAAACGCCTGCAAAAGCCATACACCTGACAAATACTATTGAGAATTCTGCTATTAGAAATGAAGGGGAAGAACAAAGACAAAAAAATCTACATAATAAAAATATTGGAGGAAGAGAAACCAATCACAAACTAAAATGTTTCTATACAAATGCACAAAGCATGGGCAACAAACAAGGAGAACTGGAACTACTAACGCAGGAGAAGAAATATGATGTCATTGGAATCACTGAGACTTGGTGGGACAATACACATGATTGGAATGCAAGGCTAGAAGGATACAACTTATTTGCAAGAAACAGACTTGATAAACGAGGAGGAGGGGTCGCATTGTATGTTAGAAAAGCATATATCTGCACAGAGATTGACGCTTCAGTGACTGGGAGTTCGGTGGAAACTGTTTGGGTAAGAATACAAGGACAGAACAATGGAAAGGACACCATTGTAGGCATTTACTACAGGCCACCTATGCAAGCTGAAGATATGAATGAACTCTTTATGCATCAAATGGCCAAGTTCTCCAAAAAATATGACGTGGTCATGGGAGATTTCAACTATCCATACATTTGTTGGGAATCTCTCTCAGGCAAAACTAACAGGTCAAGGAAATTCTTGTCCTCTCTTGCTGACAACTTTATCTTCCAAAAGGTAGGGGAGAAAACAAGGGGATCTGCTACCTTGGATCTAATCCTTATAAACAGGGAAGAAATGGTTGAGGAGGTAAAAAGTGGCTGGGACCCTAGGAAGTAGTGACCATGCTATTTTAGAATTTTGGATAACAAGAGGAGGAAGATCTGTGAAGACTCAGACGTCAAGGTTAGATTTCAGAAAGGCAGATTTTAAGGGACTCAGAAAGAGAATTGGAGGGATCCAATGGCTGGATATCCTTAAGGACAAAAATGTCCAGTAAGGATGGAAAATCTTGAAAAATGAGATTCTCAAAGCACAATTGTTAACAATTCCGAAAAGAGTGAAGAATGGGAAGCATTTAAGGAAACCAGGATGGATGAACACAGAACTTAAACACATGCTAAAAAGGAAGAAAGAAATGTTTATCAAATGGAAAGAGGGAGGCATATCTAAAGAAGAATATAATGCCGTCTGCAGAACCTGCAGGGCACAAATCAGATTATCTAAAGCTGACAATGAATTAAGGCTTGCAAGTGACATCAAAAGCAACAATAAAGGATTTTGGGGATACGTCAAAAGTAAAAGAAAAGTCAAAGATGCTATAGGATTTTTACAGGATGAAAATGATGAAATGGTAAGACAGGATGTTGAGAAGGCTGAACTGTTAAATTCCTATTTTGCATCTGTTTTCTCTCAGAAAGGAAATGTAACATCAACTGATCTTCACTGTCCTATTAAAGGAATAGAAGAATCCAGGATATCTATAAACAGAAAGACAGTGAGGAAACACTTAGCTAACCTAAATGAATTCAAGTCTCCAGGTCCAGATGAATTACACCCCAGAGTACTGAAGTAGATAGCAGAAGAAATTCTTGAACCACTGTCCATAATCTTTGAAAATTCTTGGAGAACAGGAGAAATCCCAGAAGACTGGAGAAGAGCAAATGTTGTTCCTATCTTCAAAAAGGGGAAGAAGGTGGACCCAGGGAACTACAGGCCGGTGAGTCTGACTTCTATACCAGGAAAGATCTTGAACAAATTATTAAAGAACATGTATGCAAGTACCTGGATAAGAATGAAGTGATTAAACAGAGTCAGCGTGGGTTTGTAACTAATAAGTCATGTCAGACTAACTTAATTTCCTTCTATGACAGAATCACTGACTGGGTGGATCAGGGAAATGCTGTAGATATAGTATATCTTGACTTCAGCAAAGCATTTGACAAAGTATCTCACACAATCCTTATTGAAAAAATGACTAAAGGTATTGCCACACTTAGTGATCTCGTTAGCGATCTCAATAACGACGCAAGCTAATGAGATCGTTTGTGAGATCTCTTTTAGGTCGCTAGTAGCTGCCAAACAGGAGATCTCATAAACGACACATCAGCGGTCAGCGATCTCTTTAACGACTTTGGCGGTCGTTAGGATGTCATTAGCATGTACTGAGCGCTTCTGATTCATAGGAATTTCCAGCATCGCTCCTGCTCTCTGCGTCCTGCTAGCCTGCTTTGCAACTTCTTGCGATCCTCTCTGTGACGCAAAAGAGAACTTACAGATATTGCGATCCATTCCGTGACGCTAAACCCATATGCGTCACAAACGAGGTAGTTCGCAAAAGGTGCCAAACACAGCGATATAGGCTCACCAGCGGGACGCCAACGATCAAAAAACGGTCCAGAACTCTAGTGAACGATCAACGAGATCACAGCAGGGCCACATCGTTGCTACATGCCACACACAGCTAAGTCGCTAACGAGATCGCAAAATAGTGATCCCGTTTGCAATCTCGTTTGCGATCTTGTTTAGTGTGGCATACCCTTAAGTATGGAATGGACAAGGCAACTGTTAGGTGGATTCATAACTGGCTTAGTGATCGGACCCAAAGAGTGGTCGTAAATGGCTGCACATCCAGTTGGAAGAATGTATCAAGTGGGGTACCACAAGGCTCTGTTTTGGGCCCTGTATTGTTCAACATCTTTATCAATGATTTAGATGAAGGAATTGAGGGTAAACTGATCAAATTTGCTGATGACACAAAGCAAGGAGGGTAGCTAATACTAGAGAAGAGAGAGAGAGGATTCAAAAAGATATAAATAAACTGGAGCAGTGGGCAACAACTAACAGAATGGATTTTAACAGGGAAAAATGCAAAGTACTACATCTGGGCAATAAAAATGAAAAAAGCATATACAAAATGGGAGGAATAGGGCTAAGTAACAGCACATGTGAAAAAGACTTGTGTATACTAATTGATCACTGTAACGAATGGAAGCGGAGGCAGAGGTGGTGAAGTTCACATTCGTTTTTATTTTTTAATGTGGAACCTCGAGACCGCGGTCCGGGGGGCTCCGAAGGGGGCGTAACTAGTGAGCCCCGGGTACCCGTAGTAAGGCCCCTCGAACAGGACCAGAATGGAATACCCGAAGGACACAGGTGCTACCTTCAGTTAGACCCCGGACACGTGGCAGCTGTCCCAGAGGGACCAAAAGGGTAACAAGTATTTACAGAGTCCGTGGAAAGTTCTTGACGGAGAAGGGTAAGGTCCTGGTCCAGAACGGATGGTAGAAGGCTGGCTTCAGTGACCTTGTCACGGTCCACGGGTACGGATGGCTGATGGCGGAACGGGATGACACTTGCGCCAGTAATAGCCGAGATTGTCCAGATTAGCCAGATAAGGGTTAGCAATGATCTGAGGAGACAAACAGTATCAGCGAAGCACAGAGACTGCAGCGCAGCGCAGACAGAACAGGCACAGAACCGGATGTAGCAATGATAGAACACGTTGCTCCGGCACTCCCCTAATGGTGGAGTGACCAGATATAGTACTGAGTGCGCAGCCATTGGATAATTAGCTATTTCAAAAGATGCACGCTGCCCCTTTAAGAGAGGCGGTGGGCGCGGCCTCGCGTCCTAAGCCGACTGTCTGGAGGCCTGCCAGCAGCGTGCCAGGAAGTGGAGAAGGACTCAGGACGCCGGAGAGCAGATGGGACAGGAGACCCCAGCCCACGCACAGACCGCCGCAGAGGGACAGCCCGAGGAACAGGTGAGTGAGCAGAACGGAGTGCAGAGGCAGCGCTGGGATCGGGTGTAACAGTATCCCCCTCTTTACTCCCCCTCTTTTTCAAGCCTGCGTGAAATCTTTTAAGAAGAAGAGGGGCCTGGATGTTCTCTTTAGGCTCCCAAGACCTCTCCTCAGGACCAAAACCCCTCCAGTCCACCAGGTAATAGATCCTACCTCTTACTCGCTTAGAGGCCAAGATATGTTTTACCTCAAAAACATCATCCTCAGAGACCGGATCAGGAGTGGTACCCGGGTCCTTAAAAAAGGAACTCAACACTACTGGTTTGAGGAGGGAAACATGAAAGGAGTTAGGTACTCTTAGAGAATTAGGCAATTTCAGTTTATAAGAGACCGGGTTGATCTGTCTCAAAACTTCAAAGGGACCATGAAACGAGGACCCAATTTGTACGATGGTAACTTCAGACGGATGTACTTGGAGGAGAGCCATACCTTGTCTCCTGGACGAACGATGGGAGCCTCCAAACTTCTTTTGTCCGCATGCGTTTTCATACGTTGAGAAGCTTTCTCCAAAGCCGACCTGGTCTCTCTCCAAATGTCCGAGAAATTCTTTGACAAGGTATCGACTGCCGGAACATCCGACAATCCCGAGACAGGAAGAGGAATTCCGGGTTGCAGTCCAAACACAATCTGAAAGGGAGACTTTCCAGAAGATTCACTTACTTGATTGTTGTAGGAGAATTCCGCCCAGGGCAGTAATTCTACCCAGTCATTATGATGAGCGTTGACGAAGTGACGCAGGTATCCAGCCAGGATTTGATTGATCCTCTCCACTTGCCCATTAGACTGGGGATGATATGCAGAAGAAAAATCTAGTTCAATTTTTACCATTTTACAGAGTCCTCTCCAGAACTTAGAGGTGAACTGGACGCCCCTGTCGGACACGATGTGGAGAGGAAATCCATGTAGACGAAAGATGTGCTGGATGAAGTGAGTGGCCAGTTCTGGAGCAGACGGGAGGCCAGATAGCGGAACGAAGTGAGACATTTTAGAGAAGCGGTCCACCACAACCCATACCACTGAGCAGCCAGAAGAGATGGGAAGATCCGTGATGAAATCCATCGCGATGTGCTGCCAGGGAGCGGACGGAATCGGAAGAGGCAGAAGCCTGCCGGCTGGTAGATGTTTAACAGTTTTGTTACGAGCACATGAAGGACATGCTGCGACGAACTCCTGGATATCCTTGACCATGGTAGGCCACCAGTAATACCGGGAGATGAGTTGCTGCGTCTTTTTCTGACCAGCATGGCCAGCCAACTTAGAAGAATGACCCCAGCGCAGAACACGAGTATGTTCAGAAGCAGACACGAAAGTCTTCCCAGGAGGAAGCCGGGCCAGATCAGTGGAGGCAACAGCGACTAACCTAGAAGGTTCAATAATGTGCTGAGGTTCCTCCTCCAGTTCAGGAGGCAAGAAAGCCCTAGAGAGTGCGTCTGCCTTGATGTTCTTGTCAGCTGGACGGAAATGAAGTACAAAATTGAAACGGGCAAAAAATAATGCCCAACGGGCCTGACGGGGATTCAGTCTTAAAGCAGATTGGAGATAGGCAAGGTTTTTATGGTCGGTGAATATGATTACCTGGTGATGAGCTCCTTCAAGAAGATGTCTCCATTCTTCCAGAGCCAATTTGATGGCCAACAGTTCGCGATCACCGACAGAGTAGTTCCTTTCTGCAGGAGAAAAAACCTTGGAAAAAAAAACACACGAGATCATCCGCCCGGTAGACGACTTCTGGGTCAGAACTGCTCCTGCACCTATGGAAGAAGCGTCAACTTCAAGAAAAAATTGCTCACTAGAATTAGGACGATGGAGAACGGGTGCGGAAGCGAAGGCTTTTTTTGAGAGAAACAAAGGCCTCTTCTGCCTCGGAGGACCATTCCTTAGAGTTTACACCTTTCCGGGTTAAGGCTGTGATTGGAGCCACTCGGGTGGAAAAGTGTGGAATGAATTGCCGGTAGTAATTGGCGAATCCGAAGGAACCTTTGTATGGCTTTTAGCCCAGACGGACGAGGCCAGTTGAGAACTGCAGACAACTTCTCCGGATCCATCTTTAATCCTGTGGAAGATACAATGTACCCAAGGAAAGGCAAAGAGGACTGCTCAAAGAGGCATTTCTCATATTTGGCATAGAGCCTGTTCTCTCTCAGTCTTTGTAAGACCAGGCGTACTTGCCTCCGGTGTGACGTCAAGTCAGCAGAAAAAATCAAAATATCGTCCAGGTAAACCACGACACAAGTATAGAGCAAGTCCCTGAAAATGTCATTAACAAATTCCTGAAAAACCGCAGGTGCATTGCTTAGGCCGAATGGCATTACCAGGTATTCATAGTGGCCGTCACGGGTGTTGAAGGCTGTTTTCTCTTCGCCACGACAGCACCCACTGAGAGAGGGGATCCGCCCCTAGGAACAGGAAACCTACAGAGAGATAAAAGGGGCGGCCCCCCTCGCTCCTTAGTTGGTTTCCTGTTCCTTGAAGAGGAACCTACTAAGAAGAGGATGCCTGGGCTATGGTAGCCGCCTGCGCAGTTTCTATAAGAGCGGCAGGGGCTCCGGCACCAGACGCAGCGTCGGGGGAGTCTGAATTCAACTCCCCCCTCGACTGAGGAATAACCACCTGAAACTCCCAACGCTGTCATGGAGAAGAAACATGAGACATATGGAGACCAGGTGGTAATGCGAGGCCAGGAGCGATATAGCTCTGGCTCGCATAGGTACGGTGTGTGTGTGTGTGTGAACGCTGGGGCTGCCCTACCTTCAGAATGCTGGGAGCCTTGATGCGATGTGAGATGGCGTGGAGGGACCTGCTGTGGAGCATGACCGGAGTTCCCGGGGCAGAGAAACGCGGCACAGAGCAGGCGCGCGCGTTCAGTGATCCGCGGAGGTCTAATTCTACCATAGGGGAAAACGGCGGTACAGAGCGGCCGCGCAGGCGCAGGAGAGGCAAAACCCGGAAGTGAAGGCAAGACACTTCCGGGTCAACGATGAAAAAAAAAAAATATATTTTTTTGCTTATTGCGGGGAGCTGCATAAAAGCATCGGCTGTTTGGCCTCCGGTGTGCAGCAATGTCAGCTCCGGGTGACCCTGTTTCGCGCCCCCTGACGACATGGTTGATCCACGTCGTAGCAGCAGCAGCAGCAACAGCAAAAAAGGTGGAAGTGGACACTCCAAGCGAAGTGGTTCCACTAACAGAGATGGAGGAAAGTCATCTCACTCCACGCCGCAGCCAGATCCTTCGACTTCGAAGCCGGTACCATGCTGACAAAAGAGCTTTACTGGGTGAGTGTTTTAAATCACACCTGTCAAGCTGACGGCCCTTCCCCTCTTTCTATCTGTCCTTAGGCGAAAAAAACGGACAAATCCAAACACAAGGAATGTGCCCTATGCTCCCAGCCCCTCCCAGACACGTATCCTAAAAGATTGTGTCAAATATGCATTGGCCATACGCTTCAGGAGGAGGATTCAGTTAGAACGGAAGACATCCGCCTGATGATTAGAGAAGAGCTACAGGCCCTAGGGGGGCAAGTAGTTTTACGGGAAGGAGATCCTTAGAGAGGTCACTCCGCCCAGAGTAGCATCTTCTTCGGACAGTGGAGAGCTTAATTCTCAGGGTCGCAGGAATCCGTGTCCTCGGAGGAAGAGGAACATACATGCTTTCCGACTGATAGCATAAATAACCTGATTAAATCAGTAAGGAACACTATGGGATTGTCGGACGTTAAAGACCCTAAAACTCCCCAAGAGATTATGTTTTCAGGTCTCTCCCAACGAAAGGGTCGAGTATTCCCTATAATTCCAACCATAAAAGATTTGGTTAAAAAGGAGTGGGGAGAGGCTTTATGCCGGCGGCATCCAAAAGACGATACCCCTTCAATGATGAAGATCTGGCCTCTTGGGCAAAAGCGCCTAAAGTAGATGCGGCTGTAGCCTCAACTTCCCGCCGGTCCTCTCTACCAGTAGAGGATACTGGAATGCTATCGGACCCCCTGGATCGGAAAGCAGATGCACTGCTTAAAAGATCATGGGAATCATGTATAGGGGCATTCAAGCCAGCAATATCGGCCACATGTACGGGCAGAGCCATGTTAATATGGTTAGACCACTTGGAGGACAATATAAAAAATGGCCTATCCAGAGATAAGCTACGTGCCTCCATTCCGCTAATAAAGGTGCAGCAGCCTTTTTGTCGGATGCTTCAATAGATTCTCTCCGCCATAGCGGCAAGAACGGCGGGTTTAACTAACGCAGCTCGGAGGGCGTTATGGCTAAAAGGCTGGAAGGGGGACACACAGATTAAGTCCAAACTCTGCGCTATACCCTGCCAGGGTGAGTATCTGTTTGGCGCAGTACTAGATGACATCCTAACCAAGGCAGCAGAGAGAAAGAAAGGCTTCCCTAATCCATACGTTCCATCCTACAGGAGGTCATTCAGGAAGCCAGCGTTTGGCATAAAGAAAGACTTTAAAGCCCAGAACTCCTGGAATAATAAGGACTTCAGGCCGAAAGGAAACCTGTTCGGTAAACGTCCCTTCAAATCAGGAGATAAATTCCGGTAGTGCCAACCTGCCTGTGGGTGGCAGGCTATTACACTTCTGCTGTCACTGGGAAAAAATAACATCAAACCCCTGGGCCATTAATATTATAAGATCAGGTCTAGCATTGGAATTTGTCCGGAACCCTCCGGACTCCTTTCTATTGACTTCTTTAAAGTCTCAGGCTCAACAGGAGTCATTAGAATTAGAAATTAAAGGCCTATTACACAAAAAAGTACTAGTGGAGGTTCCGGTTCATCAAAGAGGGAAAGGCTTTTATTCTCCCTTGTTTCTGGTATCTAAACCAGATGGTTCATTCAGAACCATAGTTAATTTAAAGAAGCTGAATACCTTTTTGAAGGCTCGAACTTTTAAAATGGAGTCTATACGGTCAGCCATTAAACTTCTATTTCCCAGATGCTACATGGCGGTCGTGGACCTCAAGGATGCGTATTACCATCTGCCGATACAAATCTCGCATCAGCGGTTTCTACGAGTAGCGGTCACGTTAGAAGGCCAGATTTGTCATCTTCAATTCGCGGCAATGCCCTTCGGACTATCTATGGCACCCCGCGTCTTCACCAAACTAATGCTGGAGGTGATGTCATACTTGCGAATAAAAGATACCCTGGTAATCCCATACCTGGATGATCTTCTGATAGTGGGAAATTCGTATCTACAGTGTGAGCACAGACTATCTGACGTAATCTCATCCTTGCAGAACTTAGGTTGGCTGATAAACTGGGAAAAATCCAGGCTACACCCGGTAACCTGTCAGACGTTCCTAGGCCTTCATCTGGATTCAGTAAGTCAGAGATGTCTGCTGCCGGAGGCAAAGAAATTAACCGTGATCAATAAAGTACGTCTTGTGGTAGATAATCCCATAATATCCCTAAGAGGAGGTATGTCCTTGCTAGGTTCTTTGACCTCATGTATTCCGGCAGTCCAGTGGGCCCAGTTTCATACCAGGAAATTACAGAGAATCATCCTGCAAAAAGGAGAGAGCCTACAGGGACAGTTAGAGAGTATAATATCCCTGCCATCGGAAGTGGTCAGTTCCCTAAGTTGGTGGCTAGATCCAGAAAATCTTTCGGGAGGGGTTCCTTGGGTAGTGGTCCCCTCAAATATAGTAACCACAGATGCCAGTCCCTTGGGATGGGGAGCACATTTAAAAGACAATATGGTACAGGGAAGGTGGTCTAGATCAGAGGTAGAGGACTCGTCAAATATGAGAGAATTAAAAGCTGTATATCATGCTATATGTAACTTTCTTCCCCAGCTACAAGGAACTCATACAAGGATTCTATCAGACAACACCACCTCTGTAGCATACCTAAACCACCAAGGAGGAACACGATCGGTAGCGCTCATGTCTATCGCGGGAGAAATTCTAAAATTGGCAGAAAGTCATCTCCTGTCCCTATCAGCACTGCATATCAGAAGGGCAGACAATATCAAAGCAGATTTTCTCAGTCGACATACTCTACATCAGGGAGAATGGGTGCTCAGTCGCCGAATCTTCAACATGATATCAGTCAGATGGGGCAAGCCAGAAATAGACCTGTTTGCCACGAGGAACAACAGGCAAGTCGAAAGGTTCGCTTCACTATTCAAGGTGGACAGTCCGGACATACTGGATGCTTTGCAGACCCCATGGACTTTTCGCCTAGCTTATGCCTTTCCTCCAATGATCTTACTACCAATCGTCATCCGGAAAATCAGGGAAGAAGGAGCAAGAATAATCTTAATAGCTCCGTTCTGGCCCAAGAGGCCATGGTTCTCATGGCTGAGAGCCATGTCGGTCTCAGATCCATGGTTCCTCCCTTGGGACCGGGACCTTCTCTCACAGGGGCCCTTCCATCACCCTCAGGTCAAAGGTCTGCGCCTCACGGCTTGGAACTTGAAAGGCAGCTATTAAAGCAAAGAGGTTTTTTAGATGGTCTAATTAATACCCTTTTGCATAGTAGGAAAGAGATCACAACTAATATATATGCCAGAGTCTGGAAAAAATTTTTAACATTTCATTCAGCACACCTATCCGGTGAAGTACCTATTCCGGCTATCCTAGAATTTTTGCAAAAAGGACATGAGTTAGGACTATCAGTAAATACACTTAAAGTTCAAGTGTCAGCTCTGGGAGCCTTATATAGTCATGACGTAGCAGGCAATAAATGGGTAGCTCGGTTTATCTCAGCCTGCCATCGAGCACAACCAGTCCATATACCACGAATGCCATCTTGGGACTTAAACTTAGTTCTAGACGCCTTAACGGAAAGTCCATTTGAGCCCCTTCATTCAGTACCAATAAGAAATGCTTCATTTAAAACCATTTTGTTAGTGGCCTTGGTCTCAGCAAGAAGAGTGAGTGATCTCCAGGCCTTATCGATAGATCCTCCTTTCCTGTCGGTATTTTCGGACAAGATAGTCTTAAAAACAGACCCGTCTTATCTCCCTAAAGTGACGACAAAATTTCATAGATCCCAGGAGATCTACCTTCCTTCTTTTTATGATAGCCCCTCATCACCACAGGAAGAAAGATTCCACACTTTAGACGTTAGAAGGGCCGTCTTAGCGTATCTGGACAGGACTAGACCCTGGAGGCAGAGCAGGGCTCTCTTTGTCTCGTTCCAGGGCAGCCGTAAAGGTGCAGGAGTGACGAAGAGTACGCTGTCTCGATGGATTAGAGACGCAATATCTCTGGCGTATGTGACAAAGGGGAAAGTCCCACCACAGGGCGTGAAAGCACATTCCGCACGAGCCATATCTTCCTCCTGGGCAGAAAGAGCAGATGTCCCGATAGACCTTATATGTAAGGCCGCAACCTGGGCTTCACCTTCTGCTTTCTATGATCACTATAGATTAGATCTGTCTTCCTCAACAGACCTAGTGTTTGGTAGATCAGTCCTTGACACGGTGGTCCCTCCCAGGTGATTGTCTCTGAAAATCTCTCAGTGGGTGCTGTCGTGGCGAAGAGAAAAAACCGGATTACTTACCGGTAATGCTCTTTTATAGAGCCCACGACAGCACCCACTCACTTCCCTCCCCTAGTTATAGTATACACGGTGTATTCCGTTGGGTGAAGGGTTAAATGTATGTAATTACCGTACATAGTCTAGCAGTGTAAATATGTATATATACCTTAAACGTATTATGGAGCAAAGTAACTGAAACTTGTGTAGCGGTTCCTCTCATTCTCTGTAATCCAACTGAGGAGCGAGGGGGGCCGCCCCTTTTATCTCTCTGTAGGTTTCCTGTTCCTAGGGGCGGATCCCTCTCTCAGTGGGTGCTGTCGTGGGCTCTATAAAAGAGCATTACCGGTAAGTAATCCGTTTTTTTCCATTCGTCTCCCTCTCTGATTCGGATCAGGTTGTAGGCCCCTCTGAGGTCCAATTTGGTGAAGATCTTGGCCCCTCGGAGACGATCAAACAGCTCTGAAATAAGAGGCAATGGATACCTGTTTTTTACCGTGATTTGATTTAGACCCCGATAGTCAATGCAGGGCCGCAAGGATCCGTCCTTTTTCTTTACAAAGAAGAATCCAGCTCCTGCCGGTGACGATGACTTTTGGATAAATCCTCTAGCCAAATTCTCTTGAATGTAGTCCGACATGGCCTGAGTCTCTGCCTGTGAAAGAGGATAAACTCTCCCGCGAGGGGGTGATGCTCCTGGAACAAGCTCTATCTGACAGTCATACGACCTGTGTGGAGGTAGTCTCTCAGCCTCTTTTTTCCCAAAGACGTCAGAGAGGGACCAATAGGCGGAAGGTAACCCTGGCAGGGTATCAGGCTGGACTGGAGGCGAAACAGGTTGAATCCGAGTTAAGCAACGATTCATGCAGGTATCTCCCCAACGCAGAACTTCTCCAGTTTTCCAATTAAGGACTGGTTCATGCATCTGGAGCCAAGGTAAACCTAGAAGCATGGGATGGGATAAACCAGGATATACATAAAATCGCATTCGTTCAGTATGCATTAGACCTACCCGAAGTTCCACCAACTCGGTTTGAAACTGGACGGGCTCGGTCAGCGGTTTGCCATCCACGGCGGACACCTGTAACGGATCAGGAAGACGCTGGACTGGTAAGCGGTAATGATCCACAACCGCCTGCTGGATGAAGTTCCCTGCAGCTCCAGAATCCAGTAGACAGTGTTCGGAGAATTTTATTGCTCCATAGGACACGGTGACAGAGATGTGTAAAGAGGGAGAGGACTGCTCTTTACCTAGGTTGGCCCCTCCTACCGGACCTAGGCACTGTAGTTTCCCGACTTTTTAGGACAGAAATGAATCAAATGTTCAGAACTACCGCAGTAGTAACAACTTCCCTTCTTGCGACGTGCCTCCCGGCGGCTGGTGGCCAAACTTACATGGTCCACCTCCATGGCCTCGGAGGCGGAGGGTGAAGTACCTGTTTTGTACAAACTAGAGTCCAGGTGATAGGACCTTTTGTCCCGCTTGATCTCCATGGAGCGCTCCTGAAAACGCAGGTCAATTCGGGTTGCCAAGGATATTAGCTCTTCCAAGAGAGTAGGTCTGTCCCGTCCCGCCAGCTCATCCTTGATTCCTCCGGATAGGCCTTCCCAGAAGTTAGCAACCAGGGCCTCATTGTTCCACGACAATTCAGACGAGAGGGTGCGGAATTTAACAGCATACTGAGCTACCGTGAGAGTACCTTGGCGCAGGCAGAGCAGAGCTGATGCAGTCGAAGTGGTACGACCAGGTTCATCGAAAGTCCTGCGAAAAGCCTCTAGGAAAGATTGAAGATCGTTAACCACCGGATCCCCTCTCTCCCATAGCGGGTTTAGCCAGGCGAGGGCTTCTCCTCCCAGGTGTGACATGATGAAGCCCACCTTGGCTCGGTCAGAAGCAAACATATGCCCCAAGATTTCGAAGTGTAGAGTGCACTGATTGAGGAAACCCGACACAGAGTAGGATCACCCTGGAAACGGGTAGGAGCCGCCAGACGGGGACCTTGATTTGCCATGGGAACTGGTACCTGAGTATTGATAGAAGAGTCAGGTGCAGACGAGGACCCTAGGGAATCCATGCGGGTAGACAAGCTGCGTAGATAAGTCGTGATCTTGTCCTGTTGAACTCCCAAACGGGCCACCTCCTGGCACAGATCCGTGGTCGGAGGTCTCTGGGATCCAGCGGGTTCCATGGCCGGAGCAATCTGTAACGAATGGAAGCGGAGGCAGAGGTGGTGAAGTTCACATTCGTTTTTATTTTTTAATGTGGAACCTCGAGACCGCGGTCCGGGGGGCTCCGAAGGGGGCGTAACTAGTGAGCCCGGGTACCCGTAGTAAGGCCCCTCGAACAGGACCAGAATGGAATACCCGGAGGACACAGGTGCTACCTCCAGTTAGACCCCGGACACGTGGCAGCTGTCCCAGAGGGACCAAAAGGGTAACAAGTATTTACAGAGTCCGTGGAAAGTTCTTGACATAGAAGGGTAAGGTCCTGGTTCAGAACGGATGGTAGAAGGCTGGCTTCAGTGACCTTGTCACGGTCCACGGGTACGGATGGCTGATGGCGGAACGGGATGACACTTGCGCCAGTAATAGCCGAGATTGTCCAGATTAGCCAGATACGGGTTAGCAATGATCTGAGGAGACAAACAGTATCAGCGAAGCACAGAGACTGCAGACGCAGCGCAGACAGAACAGGCACAGAACCGGATGTAGCAATGATAGAACACGTTGCTGCGGCACTCCCCTAATGGTGGAGTGACCAGATATAGTACTGAGTGCGCAGCCATTGGATAATTAGCTATTTCAAAAGATGCACGCTGCCCCTTTAAGAGAGGCGGTGGGCGCGGCCTCGCGTCCTAAGCCGACTGTCTGGAGGCCTGCCAGCAGCGTGCCAGGAAGTGGAGAAGGACTCAGGATGCCGGAGAGCAGATGGGACAGGGGACCCCAGCCCACGCACAGACCGCCGCAGAGGGACAGCCCGAGGAACAGGTGAGTGAGCAGAATGGAGTGCAGAGGCAGCGCTGGGACCGGGTGTAACAATCACAGACTGAACATGAGTCAACAGTGTGATGCAGCAGCAAAAAAGGCAAATACAATTCTAGGTTGTATCAACAGAAGCATACAGTCTAGATCACGTGAGGTCATTATTGCCCTCTACTCCTCTTTGGTCAGACCTCATCTGGAATACTGTGTCCAGTTTTGGGCACCACATTTTAAAAAAGACATCAACAAACTGGAGCAAGTTCAGAGAAGAGCCACCAGAATGGTGACCAGTCTGCAAATGACCATGTCCTATGAGGAACGGTTGCAGGATTTGGGAATGTTTAGCTTGCAAAAAAGAAGACTGAGAGGAGACTTAATAGCTGTCTACAAATGTCTCAAGGGCTGTCACATTGTAGAAGGATCATCTTTATTCTCATTTGCACAAGGAAAGACTAGAAGCAATGGGATGAAACTGAATGGGAGGAGACACAGATGAGATATTAGAAAAAACTTTTTGACAGTGAGGGTGATCAGTGAGTGGAACAGGCTGCCACGAGAGGTGGTGAGTTCTCCTTCAATGAAAGTCTTCAAACAGAGGCTGGACAGACATCTGTCTAGGATGATTTAGAGAATCCTGCTTTGAGCAGGGGGTTGGACCTGATGGCCAGGAGGTCCCTTCCAACTCTACTATTCTATGATTCTAAATTATAAAATTTGATTTCTATTGATGATTTTGTGTGATTTTGTTGTCAGAACATTCAACTTTGAACAGAACAAGGTATGCAATGAGAATATTTCATTCATTCAGATCTAGGATGTTATTTGACTGTTCACCTTATTTCTTTGAGCAGTATATATATATATATATATATATATATAATTTATTTTTTACCAATTCATGAGCCATGTTCTGTAAAATCACACTGACAGGTTAGTATAGAAAAGACAATAGATATATACACATAGAATACATATATGTTAGAGACACACACAAGTATATGTATTTATATCACATAGATACAAGAAAAGCCAGCAATTCATCTGCCGTGTACTGTAAAATCACTGCAGGAGCTGACAGAAGAGATGGATTACATACAGTAAAGACAAATAGAATAGGTAGATATATAGATCTGTCACAAATACAATTAGTACAGTGTGTGCAGCTTACTGTACATGTATTTAATAAACAATTTTTCGGAAAATACAGCGTGGGCTCCAGCGCAATTTTCGTAACCAGCAGAGGGAAAGCCGATGGCTGGGTCAGATGTTTGGGAAGGGGGAAATACCTATGTAGCTTCCCAGGTTATTAATATCAGCTCATATCTGTATACATAGCCTTTACTGGCTATTAAAATGGGGGACCCATTAAATGACGTGGGGTCTCCCAATAATTAATAACCAGCAAAGGCAAGCTGATATTAATAGCCTAGGAAGGGGCCATGGACACTGCCTCCCCAGGCTAAAAACATCACCTCTCAGTCGCCCCAGAAAAGACACATCTCTAAGACACGCCAATTCTGGCACTTAACCTCGCTCTTCCACTTGGCCTGTAGCGATGGCAAGTAGGGTAATACTTGGGGGGGGGGTTGATGCCACTTTTGTATTGTCAGGTGATATCATGCCCTAAAGTTAGTTATAGAGAGGCTTCAATAAGACGCCCCCATTACTAACCCCACAATCACATTGTAAGAAAACAGACACCCAGAAAAAATTCCTTTAATTGAAAGAATGGCATGGACTCCTTTAATATTCTTAATTAAACCATACTTACGACCTCGCCTACTCCCTCAATGCCTTCTTCATCTGCAAAAGAGGTAAAAAAAAAGACAAACAATATTCCTCACCTTTCCGCAGAGATGCTTTTAATCCATTTGTCCCAGGAAGGGTCCAGCTCTGCTACATCTAGATGGCAGGCTGCACATGATGCGACCATGCAGACTGTCATACAGTAGACACTGAGAACCGTGTGCTCAGTGTCTCCCTGTGAACTGCAATTCCCTGTCTGAGGGCACCGCGAGCGTGAGAAAGTTCTCCTGCTTGTGATGCAGTCTGACTGGTCCTGCGAGTTCACAGCCAATGAACTCACTTCACAGCCAATGAACTCACTTCAAAGCCAATGAACTCACTTCACCTTTCTGATGTCAGTTCGAGCACCGTGGGAAGATTTCCCACTTTCGCTCGTGCCAACGACACATACTGTACGTAAAGCGAGCTCATTCGCTGTGAACTTGCAGGACCTGTCAGACGGCACCGCAAGCAGGAGAACTTTCTCACGCTCACGGTACCCTCAGAGAGGGAATAGCAGTTCACAGGGAGACACTGAGCACAGAATGCTCAGTGTCTACTGGATGACAGGCTGTATGGACGCATCATGCCATGCAGCTTGCCATCTAGATGTAGCAGAGCTAGACACGTCGTGAGACAAATGGATTATGGATTAAAAGCATCTGCAGAAAGGTGAGGAATATTATTTTTCTTTTATTACCTCTTTTGCAGATGATGTGGGCATTGGTCGTGAACTCGCAGGACCCCAAACACTCTTGATGTGTTGGGGCCCTGCCTCGTAGATGATATGGTAGTGAAAATCCTAGTGGGAGATCAGAGTGACAATTCCACTCTGTCGCCCTCAAAAGCCCTATCTGAAAAGAAAAAGGGAAATCATTAATAAAAGAAAAAAAAAACCTAAGGTAGAAACCGGCCTGGGCTGTCCAGATCCGTTCCCGGCCTCCTGACACTAAGCTAAAACAGATTAGCTTCATGCCAGTTGGTGGTTTACCATCCTCTACGTGGGGAGGGGCTTTATTTTTTTGCATAGCATAAGCAGCATACACCCATGTTTTTTTGTGTGCCCCAATGAAGCATTAAACCCCCACACACCAACCAGAGGGCCACACTGCATAACCTCCACCTCACACTAATCAGTGGACCCCACAGTATAAACCCAACAAAGCACTCACAATGCCCCTCCCAAGCGTAAATCCCCAGACGCCCCTTCCCCCCAAGGGGTGAATTCCCATCATATAAACCCCACCCATCCCCAAGCATAAACCCCCCATCGGATGTCCATCCACCCAAGCATTACTCCCATTGGACGTCACCCACCCAGCTTCCCAAGCATAAACCCCCAGCATAAATCCTCATCAGACAACCACTCCCCCCAGCATAAACCCCCATCGGACAACCACTCCCCCCCAGCATAACCCCCCATCGGAAAACCACTCCCCCCATCGGATGTCCACGCCCCCAGCATAAACCCTCATTGGATGTCCACCCCCCCAGCATAAACCCCCATCGGATGTCCACCCTCCCAGCATAAACCCCCGTTGGACGTCCACTCCCCCCCAGCATAAAACTCCATCAGACGGCCACCCCCCCAACCATGAGCACCATCGAACATCCAGCTCACCCAGCATAAACCCCCATCGGACTTCTAGTCCCACAAGCATAAACCCCCATCGGAAGCCCCTTCCCCCAAGCTAAACCTCCACGAGTCAGCACCTCCCCCAAGCATAAACCTCACCAGATGGCACCTCTACCCCAACTATAAACCCCTACCAGTCGAGTCTACCCCAAAAACAATCCCTCCTTTCAAGTCACAACAGATGAAGACTGGCCCTCCCCGAGCACAAGCCCCCACCAGATACCCCCTCACCCAAGCATCAAGTCCCCAAGCCACTCAGACACCAAAACTGTGCTTTAACCCCAGGGAGCCTAACTAGACCACACAAGTGTGCATTAACCCCCCGGGTCCCGACCAGACTCCACAAGGGTGCATTAACCCCCCGGGACCCAAGCAGACCCCACAACCGTGCATTAACCCCCCGGGCCCAACAAGACCCTAAAAGCGTGCATTAACCCCCGGGCACAACCAGACCCACAACCGTGCATTAACGCCCCCCCGGGGCACAACCAGACCCCACAACCATGCATTAACCCCCCCGGGGCACAATCAGACCCCACAAGCGTAGGAGCACACACAGACCCCACAAGCATGCATTAAACCCCCGGGGCACAACCAGACCCCACAACCATGCATTGAACCCCTAGGAGCACACACAGACCCCACAAGCGTGCTTTAAACCCCCTAGGAGCACACACAGACCCCACAAGCGTGCATTAACCTCCTAGGAGCACACACAGATCCCACAAGCGTGCTTTAAACCCCATAGGAGCACACACAGACCCCACAAGGGTGCATAACCCCCTAGGAGCACACACAGACCCCACAAGCGTGCATAACCCCCTAGGAGCACAGACCCCACAAGCGTGCATTAGACCCCTAGGAGCACACACAGACCGAACAAGCGTGCATTAACCCCCTAGGAGCACACAGACCCACAAGGTGCATAACCCCTAGCAGCACACACAGACCCACAAGCGTGCAGTAAACCCTAGGAGCACACACAGACCCACAAGCGTGCATTAAACCCTTAGGAGGACACACAGACCCCACAAGGTGCAGTAAACCCCTAGGAGGACACACAGACCCCACAAGCGTGCAGTAAACCCCTAGGAGGACACACAGACCTCACAAGCGTGCAGTAACCCCTAGAAGACACACAGACCCCATAAGCGTGCATTAAACCCTCTAGGAGGACACACAGACCCCACAAGGTGCAGTAAACCCTAGGAGGACACACAGACCCCACAAGCGTGCAGTAAGCCCCTAGAAGCACACACAGACCCATAAGCGTGCAGTAAACCCCTAGGAGCACACACAGACCCCACAAGTGTGCATTGAACCCCTAGGAGGACACACAGACCCCACAATCGTGCATTGAATCCCTAGGAGCGCACACAGACCCCACAAGCGTGCATTGAACCCCTAGGAGGACACACAGACCCCACAAGCGTGTATTAAACCCCCTAGGAGACACACAGATCCCCACAAGTGTGCATTGAACCCCTAGGAGCACACACAGACCCCACAAGCGTGCATTAAACCCCTAGGAGGACACACAGACCCCACAAGCGTGCAGTAACCCCTAGGAACACACACAGACCTCACAAGCGTGCATTGAACCCCTAGGAGCACACACAGACCCACAAGCATGCAGTTAACCCCTAGGAGCACACACAGACCCCACAAGCGTGCATTAAACCCTCTAGGAGGACACACAGACTTCACAAGTGTGCATTAAACCCCCGGGGCACAACCAGACCCCAACCGTGCATAACCCCCTGGGAGCACACACAGACCCCACAAGCGTGCATAACCCCTAGAGACACACAGACCCACAATCGTGCATTAACCTCCTAGGAGCACACACAGACCCACAACTGTGTTAACCCCTAGGACACACAGACCCCACAAGCATGCATTAACTCCTAGGAGCATACAGACCCACAAGCATGCATTAACCTCCTAGGAGGACACACAGACCCACAAGCGTGCATTAAACCCCCTAGGGGACACACAGACCCACAAGCGTGCATAGAACCCCTAGGAGCACAAGACCCCAAAGCGTGCAGTAAACCCTAGGAGCGCACATACCCCACAAACGTGCATTAAACCTCTAGGGGCACACAGACCAAGTGCGTTAACCCCCGGGCACAACCAGACCCCACAACGTGCATAACCCCTAGGAGACCAGACCCACAAGTGCATTGAACCCCCTAGGGACACACAGACCCTACAAGCGACACGTTAAACCCCTAGGAGCACACACAGACCCCACAAGCGTGCATAACCCCTAGGAGGACACAACCACCCACAAGCGTGCATAACCCCCTAGGAGACACACAGACCCACAAGCGTGCATTGAACCCTAGGAGCACCACAGACCCAAAGCTGCAGTAAACCCTAGGAGCACACACACCCCACAAGCGTGCATTAAACCCTCTAGGAGGACACACAGACTCCACAAGTGTGCATTAACCCCCCGGGGCACACAGACCCCAACAACCGTGCATAACCCCTAGAGCACACCAAACCCACAAGGTGCATAACCCCCTGGAGGACACACAGACCCACAACGTGCATTAATCTAGGAGCACACACAGACCCCAACTGTGCATTAACCTCTTAGGAGCACACACATACCCACAAGCATGCATTAACTCCTAGAAGCACACACAGACCCCTCAAGCGTGCATAACCCCTAGGAGCACACACAGACCCCACAAGCGTGCATTAAACCCCTAGGTGCAACACAGACCCACAAGCGTGCATTAAACCCCTCGGAAACACAGACCCACAAGCGTGCATTAAACCCCTAGGGACAAACAGACCCACAAGCGTGCATTAAACCCTCTAGGAGCACACAGACCCCACAAGCGTGCATTAAACCCCCTGGAGCACACACGACCCCACAGGTGCAGTAACCCCTAGGAGACACACGACCACAAGATGCGACGCCTAGAACACAACACAAGGTGCATACCCGGAACAGACCACAAGTGCATACCTAGAGACACCAACCCATGTGCATAACCGAGAACACAGACCACAGATGCAACCTAGGGCCACAACCCCAAAGTGCATAATCCCTAGGACAACACAGCCATAGGTGCAGTAACCTAGAGCCAGCCACAGGCATTATCTAGGCACACAAGACCACAGCGCATAAACCTAGGGCACACAGACCAAGTGCATAACCCGGGAAACCGACCACAAGGTGCATAACCTAGGGGAACGACCCCAAGCGTGCATAACTTAGGACACAAATCCCAAGTGCATTAAACCCTGAACAAACCAGTGCATACCTAGGAGGACACAAGACCACAAGCTGCATACCCCAGAGCACCACAGACCCACATGCATTATCCTAGAACACACACACCACAAGTGCATAAACCTAGGAGCACACAGACCACAGTGCATAACCGCGAACGACCCACACGTCATAACCCTAGGGGACAAACGACCCACAGCGTGCATTAACCCTAGGAGCAAATCCAAGGGATAAACCTAGGGACCACAGACCCCATTCATAACCCTAGAGGACAAGACCCAGCGTGCAGTAACCCTAGAGACACACGCCCCAAGTGATTACTCTGAACACACAGCCCACAAGCTGCAGTAACCTAGGAACAAAGACCAAAGCGTGCATTAACCCTGGAACAAAGCCCCCATGGTGCAGTACCTTAGGAGACAACCCACAGTGCTAACCCTAGGAGACACACAGACCCACAGGTGCATAACCTAGGGCACACAGACCACAAGCGTGCATTACCTAGAGACCACAGACCACAAGCGTGCAGTAACCTGAGCAACCAGACCACAGCTGCATTAAACTTGGAACAAGACCCAGTGGCATAACCGGACAAAGACCCAACTGCATACCCCTGAGGACAAACCATGTGATACCTAGGACCACCAGACCACGATGCTAACCCTAGGCACACAGACCCACAACGGCCAACCTAGGACACACAACAACCCACAGCGGCATGACCAGAGACCAGCCCACAAGCGTGGTAACCTGGAGCACACAACCACAGCTGCTTAAACTTAGGAGGACACCAACTCAGTTGAGGGGCACACGACACAGTGCTATAGGACACGCCACATGGATTGACCTAGGAGCACACGACCCAGTGCATAACCCTAGCACAGACCCCAAGATCATTAACCAGGACACAAGACCCCCAAGGTGCATAACCCTAGGGACACAGACCAAGCGTGCATAACCTGGAGGACCAAGACCCCAAGCGTGCTACCTAGGAGCAACCAGACCACAAGCGGACAGAACCCCAGGTGCATAAACAGGCACACCAACGGCATAACCTAGAGACACACAGACCACGGGCAGAACCCTAGAGACAACCCAGGCATAACCTAGGGAACGACCCCAGGCAGTACCAGGACACACAGACCCTAGACCCCACAGCGTGCATTGAACCCCTAGGAGCACACACAGACCCCAAGCTGCATTAACCCTAGGGGAACCAGACCCAACAACGGCACCAAACCCTAGAGGACCACAACCACAAGTTGCATAACCCCGGGACAACGACCCAAACGTGCATAACCTAGGAGACACACAGACCACAAAGTGCATTAACCCTAGGAACACACAGACCCACAACTGCATAACCCTAGGGACACACAGACCACAAGTGCATAACCCTAGGGCACACGACCCAAAGCGTGCATTAAACCCTAGGAGACACACAGACCCACAAGGTGCATAACCAGGGACAACAGACCCCACAAGCGTGATAACCCTGGAGACCACAACCCACAACTGCATAACCTCTAGGAGGACACACAGAACACAATGTGATAACCCCGGCACACAGACACAAGTGATAACCCAGGGAACACAGACCCACAACTGATTGAACCCTAGGAGCAAACAGACCAAAGCGCATTAACCAGGACACACAGACCACAAGCTCATTAACCCCTAGGGACACAAGACCACAAGCGTGCATAACCCTAGGAGCACACAGACCCAAAGCGTGCAGTAAACCTAGGAGCGCACACAACCCAACGTGCATAAACCCCTAGGAGGACACACAGACCCACAAGGTGCTTAACCCTGGGCACAACAGACCCACAACCGTGCATAACCCTAGGAGGACACAGACCCACAACGTGCATTAAACCCTAGGGGACACAAGACCCTACAGGTCAGTAAACCCCTAGGAGCACACACAGACCCACAAGCGTGCAGTAAACCCCTAGGAGGACACACAGACCCCACAAGCGTGCAGTAACCCCTAGGAGCACACACAGACCCCACAAGCGTGCATTGAACCCTAGGAGCACACACAGACCCACAAGCGTGCAGTAAACCCCTAGGAGCACACACACACCCCACACGTGCATTAAACCCTCTAGGAGGACACACAGACTCCACAAGTGTGCATTAACCCCCCCGGGGCACAACCAGACCCCACAACGTGCATAACCCCTGAGAGCACACACAAACCCCACAAGCGTGCTAACCCCTGGGAGGACACACAGACCGCACAATGTGCATTAATCTAGGAGCACACACAGACCCCACAACTGTGCATAACCTCTAGGAGCACACACAACCCCACAAGCATGCATTAACCTCTAGAAGCACACACAGACCCCTCAAGCGTGCATAACCCCTAGGAGCACACACAGACCCCACAAGCGTGCATTAAACCCCTAGGTGCACACACAGACCCCACAAGCGTGCATTAAACCCCTAGAAACACACACAGACCCCACAAGCGTGCAGTAAACCCCTAGGAGAGCACAAACCCCACAAGCGTGCATTAAACCCTCTAGGAGGACACACAGACCCCACATGGTGCAGTAAACCCCTAGGAGCACACACAGACCCCACAAGCGTGCAGTAAACCCCCTAGGAGGACACACAGACCCCACAAGCGTGCAGTAACCCCTAGGAGCACACACAGACCCCACAAGCGTGCATTGAACTCCTAGGAACACACACAGACCCCACAAGCGTGCAGTAACCCCTAGGAGCACACACAGACCCCACATGCGTGCAGTAACCCCCTAGGAGAACACACAGACCCCACAAGCGTGCATTGAACCCCTAGGAGCACACACATACCCCACAAGCATGCATTAAACCCTCTAGGGGACACACAGACTCCACAAGTGTGCATTAACCCCCGGGGCACAACCAGACCCCACAACCCCCTAGGAGGACACACAGACCCCACATGCTTGCAGTAACCCCCTAGGAGTACACACAGACCCCACAAGCGTGCAGTAAACCCCTAGGAGCACACACAGACCCCACAAGAGTGCATTAAACCCTCTAGGAGGACACACAGACCCCACAATCGTGCATTGAACCCCTAGGAGCACACACAGACCCCACAAGTGTGCATTGAACCCCTAGGAGCACACACAGACCCCACAAGCGTGCATTGAACCCCTAGGAGCACACACAGAACCCACAAGCGTGCAGTAAACCCCTAGGAGCACACACAGACCCCACAAGCGTGCAGTAAACACCCTTGTAGGACACACAGACCCCACAGCCGTGCATTCACCCCCTCAAACGCCACTATACAGCCCCAAGTATCAGGTCCCTCAACCAAAAAATCTAAGCGGACATCAACTAGTTAAGTAATAAATCCTCCTCTGTGTCACTGAGGACTCTGACCTCTGATTTCCCTCCTGCAGCTACAGATGCCGGCATCAAACTGCAGAAACCAGTATCTATTTGCCGCTTCTCTTCCTGGCTTTGGCAGAACACGCCCCCGGAAATGACGTCACACCTGGAAGGAGCCCATACAGTCTAGCATTTACAGTGGAGGTATGTGTGTGTTTCTGTCCCTCGCTTATATGGCGCCACCATATTCCTCAGCGCTGTACAGACATCATCACAATCTAATTCCCCATCAGTCTCTGGAGTGCGGGAGGAAACCTGTGCAAACACGGAGAACATACAGACTCCCTGCAGATGGCGCCCTCCTCCTATTAGTGGAGGGGATTAACCCTTTATGCGGCTGGTTTGGGGATGATGATGATGATGAGAGGAGTTGTAGTTGTTCTTATCTGTGTGGTTACATCTGATGTCACATGACCGCTGCTGTATTCAGTCTTCAGCCCCAGGACTCTCCTGTACCTTCCTCCCTATGACATGGCCTCAGTGTGGCCCCTCAGGGCTCCTGTACCTTCCTCCCTATGATATGTCCTCAGTGTGGCCCCTCAGGGCTCCTGTACCTTCCTCCCTATGACGTGGCCTCAGTGTGGCCCCTCAATCCTCCTGTACCTTCCTCCCTATGAATGGCCTCATTGTGGCTCCTCAGGGCTCCTGTACCTTCCTCCCTATGAATGTCCTCAGTGTGGCCCCTCAGGGCTCCTGTACCTTCCTCCCTATGACGTAGGCCTCAGTGTGGCCCCTCAGCCTCCTGTACCTTCCTCCCTATTACATGGCCTCAGTGTGGCCCCACAGGGCTCCTGTACCTTCCTCCCTATGAATGGCCTCAGTGTGGCCCCTCAGGGCTCCTGTACCTTCCTCCCTATGACATGGCCTCAGTGTGGCCCCTCAGGGCTCCTGTACCTTCCTCCCTATGACATGGCCTCAGTGTGGCCCCTCAGGGCTCCTGTACCTTCCTCCTATGACATGGCCTCAGTGTGGCCCCTCAGGGCTCCTGTACCTTCCTCCTATGACTGGCCTCAGTGTGGCCCCTCAGGCTCCTGTACCTTCCTCCCTATGACATGGCCTCAGTGTGGCCCTCAGGGCTCCTGTACCTTCCTCCCTATGACATGGCTCAGTGTGGCCCCCAGGACTCTCCTGTACCTTCTCCTATGACTTGGCCTCAGTGTGGCCCCTCAGGCCTCCTGTACCTTCCTCCCTATGATTGGCCTCAGTGTGGCCCTCAGGGCCCTGTACCTTCCTCCCTATGACTTGGCCTCAGTGTGGCCCCTCAGGGCCCCTGTACCTTCCTATGACTTGGCCTCAGTGTGGCCCCTCAGGGCCCCTGTACCTTCCTCCCTATGACTTGGCCTCAGTGTAGGCCCTCAGGGCCCCTGTACCTTCCTCCCTATGACTTGGCCTCAGTGTGGCCCCTCAGGGCCCCTGTACCTTCCTCCCTATGACTTAGCCTCAGTGTGGCCCCTCAGGGCCCCTGTACCTTCCTCCCTATGACTTGGCCTCAGTGTGGGCCCTCAGGGCCCCTGTACCTTCCTCCCTATGACTTGGCCTCAGTGTGGCCCCTCAGGGCTCCTGTACCTTCCTCCCTATGACATGGCCTCAGTGTGGCCCCGCAGGGCTCCTGCTACCTTCCTCACTATGATATGTCCTCAGTGTGGCCCCTCAGGACTCCTGTAAGCTCCCTATGACATGACCTCAGTGCGGCCCCTCAGGGCTCCTGTATCTTCCTCCCTATGACATGGCCTCAGTGTGGCCCCTCAGGGCCCCTGTACCTTCCTCCCTATGACTTGGCCTCAGTGTAGGCCCTCAGGGCCCCTGTACCTTCCTCCCTATGACTTGGCCTCAGTGTGGCCCCTCAGGGCCCCTGTACCTTCCTCCCTATGACTTGGCCTCAGTGTGGGCCCTCAGGGCCCCTGTACCTTCCTCCCTATGACTTGGCCTCAGTGTGGCCCCTCAGGGCTCCTGTACCTTCCTCCCTATGACATGGCCTCAGTGTGGCCCCGCAGGGCTCCTGTACCTTCCTCACTATGATATGTCCTCAGTGTGGCCCCTCAAGACTCCTGTAACCTCCCTATGACATGACCTCAGTGTGGCCCCTCAGGGCTCCTGTATCTTCCTCCCTATGACATGGCCTCAGTGTGGCCCCTCAGGGCTCCTGTATCTTCCTCCCTATGACTTGACCTCAGTGTGGCTCTCAGGGCTCCTGTACTGTTATGTATCGACAGCTGAGGAGGCAGGAGCAAAAAACCGCATAGCCAGCCGAACACCAGAGAGTTTGGAAACTAATAGGCTGCAGACCGCTAAACTAACCGCACAACTAGAAGCAGCCGTGGAGCGTACCTACGGTGATCCTAGACGCCTCGTCACAGCCGGAGAAATAGCTATCCCTGAAGATGGAAAGAGGAAAGCTAACTGCCCCGGAGTAGACCCCAAAAGAATAGGAAGCCCCCAGACAAATAATGGCGGTTAGACAAGATGAAAATACGAACACAGACAGAAAATAGATTGAGCAAACGCTGGGGCCCAAAACTGTCTAGTAGGACAGTACAGGAGAGAATACTGTCTGCAACCCAAAAAACCCTAGGAAAAACTCCAACACTTCTGAATCCAAAAATACTGAGACCACAGGTCTCGACCACCTATATCAGATCTCTGGTGTGGACATGTAGCTACCCAGCAGTAAAAAATCACAAGAACTGAGCAAATGAACAAATACAAAAAACGAACGGAGACCAGCCAAAGCCCCCCAAAGGGGACCCGGCTGAAGACGAAAAGCAATGCGACTGAAGACAAAAAGCAATGCAGCAATAAGCAAGGAATTCAAACCACAGTAAAAAAAAAAAAATCTGAAAGAGACTTATCTGAAAGCAAGCAGGAGACAGCAGGAAAGCAAGCTGAATTCCAACCTAGATCAGGAAGAACAATTGATCACCGGCGAGGATCATGGCAGGTAAGCTCACTTATATCAGGCCAGTCAGTACCACATGAAACCACTCATTATCTGCAGGTGTAGGACTCTTGGTGTTCAACATAGGTTCAATACCCTCAGCAACCAGCAGAGGGAGCTTTAGCTCCGAAGTCGTCTCCAAAACGTTCACAACAGTACCCCCCCTTGAGGAGGGGTCACCGAAACCTCACTTGTGCCACCAGGACGATCAGGATGAGCTCGGTGATAGGCACGGACCAGTCTTTCAGCATGAATGTCAGAAGCAAACACCCAAGAATTGTCCTCCTGACCATAGCCTTTCCACTTCACCAAGTACTGGAGTCTCCGCCTGGCCAAACGAGAATCCAATATCTTCTCAACCACATACTCTAAATTGCCCTCAACCAAAACAGGGTCAGGAGGCGCAGCCATAGGAACCACTGGCTCTACAAACCTCTTCAATAAAGATTTGTGAAATACGTTGTGAATCTTGAATGTTCCTGGAAGAAGCAAACGAAGAAGGATTAATAATCTTCACGATCTTATAAGGTCCAATGAACCTTGGCTTAAATTTTGGAGACGCGACCCTCATAGGGATATTTTTTGAGGACAACCAAACCAAGTCACCCACTTTAAATCGAAGATCATCAGTCCTATGCCGGTTGGCAAACCGCTGGGCCTTCTCCTGAGAGAGGGACAAATTATCCACCACTTGATCCCAAATCAGCTGCATTCTCTCCACAATAGAGTCACACACAGGACAGACAGAAGCCTCCACCTGTCCTGAAGAAAATCGAGGATGAAACCCGAAATTGCAGAAAAATGGAGACATCAAGGTGGCAGAACTAGCCCTATTATTCAAAGCAAACTCAGCCAAAGGCAAAAAAGAGACCCAGTCATCTTGATCAGCAGACACAAAACATCTCAAATAACTCTCCAAGGCCTGGTTTGTTCTCTCAGTTTGTCCATTGGTCTGAGGGTGGAATGCAGAGGAAAAAGACAGCTGAACTCCCAGTTTGGAATAAAATGTCCTCCAAAATCTGGAAACTAACTGGACTCCTCTGTCAGACACAATGTTTTCTGGAACGCCGTGCAACTGAACCACCTGTCAAAAACAAGGGCACCAACTCGGAGGAGGATGGCAACTTAGGTAGTGGCACAAGATGTATCATCTTTGAAAACCTATCACAGATTACCCAAATAACGGTCATTCTCTGAGAGACAGGGAGGTCAGAAATAAAATCCACAGAGATATGGGTCCATGGCCTCTTGGGCACAGGCAATGGCATTAACAAACCACTAGAGCGAGAGCAAGGTTTGGACCGAGAACAAGTTCCACAGGACTGCACAAAGTCCCTGACGTCACGAGACAAAGTGGGCCATCAAAAGGACCGACTCATCAAATCTCTGGTACCAAAAATACCAGGATGGCCGACCAACGTGGAGCAATGAATCTCGGACATCACATTCTTCCTCCACTGGTCTGGGACAAACAATCTCCCAGCAGGGCAACGTTCAGGTTTATCCTCCTGAAATTTCTCCAAAGCCAGTCTCAAATTGGGCGAGATAGCAGAAAGAACCACACCCTCCTTCAGAATAACAGCAGGCTCAGTTACCTCAGGAGAATCCAGAAAGAAACTCCTCGAGAGGACATCCACCTTAACATTCTTAGTGCCCAGGAGAAAAGAGACCACAAAATTAAAACGTGTGAAAAACACGGACCACCTGGCTTGTCTAGGATTAAGTCGCTTGGCTGATTCAAGATAAACCAGGTTCTTATGATCCGTGAGGACCACCACCTGATGTTTGGTTCCTTCCAGCCAATGTTTCCACTTCTCAAAAGCCCACTTTATGGCCAATAACTCCCGATTACCCACATCATAATTACGTTCCGCTGGGGAAAATTTTCGAGAGAAAATGGCACAAGGGTTAATCTTAGGGGTCTCCGGATCCCTTTGGGACAAAACGGCTCCTGCACCAATCTCAGAAGCATCAACCTCCACCTGAAATGGTAGAGAAACATCAGGTTGGCGCAGAACAGGAGCAGAAGTGAATCTCCGCTTAAGCTCCTGAAACGCAGAAACTGCCTCAGGAGACCAATTCACCACATTAGAACCCTTCTTGGTCAAATCATTCAATGGTTTAACAATACCAGAGAAATTAGCTATAAATTTACGATAAAAATTAGCAAAACCCAAAAATCTCTGAAGAGCCTTCAATGTAGTGGTTCAACCCAATCACAAATGGCCTGAACTTTGACCGGGTCCATTTCAATAACAGACGAGACAAAATGAATCCCAGAAATGAAACCTTCTGTACGCCAAAAAGACATTTTGATCCCTTCACATACAATGCGTTTTCTCTCAAAATCCGGAATACAGTCCGAACATTTTCCACATGAGAGTCCCAGTCGTTGGAAAAAATCAAGATATCGTCCAAATAAACGATCAGAAATGTATCCACGAAATCCCGGAAAATATCGTTCAGAAAGGATTGGAAGACGGAAGGGGCATTAGTGAGCCCAAAAGGCATCACTAGGTACTCAAAATGCCCCTATGGGGTATTAAACGCCATCTTCCATTCATCACCGTGCTTGATGCGAATAAGGTTATACGCCCCCCTGAGGTCAAGCTTGGTAAACTAACTAGCACCCTTCACTCTGGAAAATAGGTCAGAAATCAAGGGTAACGGATATTGATATTTAACAGTGATCTTATTCAGGAGACGATAATAATCAATACACGGCCTCAATGAGCCATCCTTCTTGGCCACAAGGAAAAAGCCGGCGCCCAAGGGTGAAGAGAATGGTCTGATATGACCCTTCTCTAAAGACTCTTTGATATAAGATCGCATAGCATCATGCTCACGTACAGATAAATTAAAGAGCCAACCCTTGGGAAATTTACAACTGGGTACTAAGTCAATAGCGCAATCATAGCTCCTATGAGGAGGTAAGGATGCAGACTTACTCTCACTAAACACATCAGAAAAATCAGTCAAATGTCAGGAACATCTTGAGACTGGGGGGGGGCAGAAAAAACAGGAGTGTCAGCACGAACACATTGACAACCCCAACTGGTCACAGACACAGACTTCCAATCCAAAACAGGATTGTGAGTCTGTAACCAAGGAAAACCTAGTACAACAATGTCATGTAAATTATGTAACACCAAAACTTTGCAATTCTCTTGGTGGTCCGGGTCACCCCGCATTATCACCTGGGTAGAAAACGGGTTTATTCTCCGCCAAGGGGGTAGAATCAATGCCCAGCAAAGGAATAGACTGCCGCAGGGGTATCAGGAAAACCACAACGTTTGGCAAAATCAAAATCCATCAGGTTTATAGCTCCTCCTGAATCGACAGAAGCCTGAGCCGAAAATGTGGACATGGAGCAAATCAAGGTAACAGTCAACAGAAATTTAGTCTGAACACTACCCAAAACAACTGAGCGCGCAAAACGTCTTCCCCGCTTCGGGCAGATGGAAATAGCATGAGAAGCGTCACCACAATAGTAGCACAACTTATTACGCTTACGAAATTCATGACGCTGTGTCCCAGAAGTCACTCCATCACACTGCATGGGCTCAGGGGCTGGCCAGCAAGGCATCACAATCTCACGCATATTTCTACGCTCGCACCGACGTCTGTCAACTTGAATAGCTAATGACATAGTCATTGAGACCAGAGGGACAGGGAATCCCACCATAACATCCTTTACAGTCTCTGCCAGACTCTTCCGAAAAAGAGCTGCCAGAGCATCATCATTCCATTTATTATGGACTGCCCACTTTCTGAATTTCTGACAATATAGCTCAGCGGCTTCATGACTGATTCAATGCCAACAAGGTTTTTTTCCGCTTGATCAGTAACATTAGGTTCATCGTACAACAACCCCAGAGCCTGAAAAAACACATCAACATCACTCAAAACAGGATCCCCAGGTGTCAGGGAAAAGGCCCAATCCTGAGGGTCACCGTGCAACAGGGAGATGACAATTTGAACCTGCTGCGTTGTGTTCCCTGAGGATTTAGGCTTCAAAGCAAAAAAACAACTTAGTTATTTTTAACCCCTTACTGCCATCGGACGTACTATCCCGTCCATGGTACCTGGGCCCGTATGACCATGGACGGGATAGTACGTCCTGTGCGATCGGACACGCTCCCGGGGGAGCGCAGCCGATCGCGGCCGGGTGTCAGCTGATTATCACAGCTGACACCCGTGACTGTGTGTCAGGAGCGGTCACGGACCGCTCCCAGCACATTAACCCCTGGCACACCGCGATCAAACATGATCGCAGTGTACCGGGGGCACAGGGGAGGATCGCACAGGGAGAGGGCTCCCTGCGCGCTCCCCTGAGACACTCACAGCGGAGCGATGTTGCGCTGTTCCGAGGGTCCTTCCTCCCTCCAGGACCCCGGATCCAAGATTGTGCCGGGGTCCATCCGGGTCCTGCAGGGAGGCGGCTTCTTTAGTGCCTGCTGAGAGCAGGCACTGAGAAGCCTGCAGCGATGCCAGAGCGATCGCTGGTGTGACAGAGTGCTGTGCACCCTGTCACACCAGCAATCTGACTCTGTACAGTGATGTCCCACCCTGGGACAAAGTAAAAAAAATAAAAATAAAAATTGTTTAAAAAAATCATAAAAAAAATATATATATATTCCCCAATAAATTCATTTTTTCCTGTAAATAAAAAAACCAAAACAATAAAAGAACACATATTTGGTATCGCCGCGTCCGTAACAACCCCCCCTATAAAACTGTCCCACTAGTTAACCCCTTTAGTGAACCCCTTAAAAAAAAAAAATCAAAGCAAAAAATCAATGCTTTTTCATCATACCGCCGAACAAAAAGTGGAATAACACGCGATCAAAAAGACGGATATAAATAAACATGGTACTGCTGAAAATGTCATCTTGTCCCGCAAAAAACGAGCCGCCACACAGCATCATTTGCGAAAAAAATAAAAAAGTTATAGCTCGCAGAATAAAGCGATGCAAAAATAATAATTTTTTATATAAAATTGGTTTTATTCTATAAAAGCGCCAAAACATAAAAAATGATATAAATGAGGTATCGCCATAATCGTACTGACCTGAAGAATAAAACATATTTATCAATTTTACCACACGCGGAGCGGTATAAACGCCTCCCCCAAAAGAAATTCATGAATTGCTGATTTTTGTTCATTCTAACCTCCCAAAAATCGAAATAAAAAGCGATCAAAAAATGTCACGTGCTCAAAAATGGTACCAATAAAAACGTCACCTCGTCCCGCAAAAAATAAGACCTCACATGACTCTGGGCCAAAATATGCAAAAATTATAGCTTTCAAAATGTGGTGATGCAAAAACTATTTTTTGCAATAAAAAGCGTCTTTTAGCGTGACAGCTGCCAATCATAAAAACCAGCTATAAATATTAAATCAAACCCCCCTTTATCACCCCCTTAGTTAGGGAAAAACAATAAAATTAAAAAAAGTATTTATTTCCATTTTCCCATTAGGGTTAGGGTTAGGGTTGCGGCTAAAGTTAGGGTTAGGGTTGGCGCTAAAGTTAGGGTTAGGGTTGGGATTAGGGTTATGGGTGTGTTAGGGTTAGGTTTGTGGTTAGGGTTGGGACTAGGGTTAGGGTGTGTTGGGGTTAGGGTTAGAGTTAGAATTGGGGGTTTCCACTGTTTAGGCACATCAGGGGCTCTCCAAATGTGACATGGCGTCTAATCTCAATTCCAGCCAATTCTGCGTTGAAAAAGTCAAACGGTGCTCCTTCACTTCTGAGCTCTGCCATGCGCCCAAACAGTAGTTTACCCCCACGTATGGGGTATCAGTGTACTCTGGACCCCAAGAGTTATTGTGCAATTTGTCCTATTTCTTCTGTTACCCTTGGGAAAATAAAAAACTGGGGGTAAAAATATATCATTTTTTCAAAAAAAAATGATTTTTTTGTTTTTACGGCTGTACGTTATAAACTTCTGTGAAGCACTTGGGGCTTCATAGCGCTCACCACAGTCTAGATAAGTTCCTTGTGGGGTCTATTTTCCAAAATGGGGTCAATTGTGGGGGTTTCCACTGTTTAGGCGCATCAGGGGCTCTCCAAATGCGACATGACGCCCCCAGACCATTCCATCAAAGTCTGCAATCCAAAACATCACTACTTCCCTTCCGAGCCCCAACGTGTACCCATATAGTAGTTTTCTCCCACATATTGGGTATCAACGTACTCAGGACAAATTGGACAACAACTTTTGAGGTCCAATTTCTCCTGTTACCCTTGTGAAAATAAAATATTGGGGGCAGAAAATCATTTTTGTAAAAAAAAAAAAAGATTTTTTTATTTTTACGGCTGTACGTTATAAACTTCTGTGAAGCACTTCGGGGTTCAAAGTGCTCACCACACATCTAGATAAGTTCCTTGTGGGGTCTATTTTCCAAAATGGGGTCACTTGTGGAGGGTTTCCACTGTTTAGGCGCATCAGGGGCTCTCCAAATGCGACATGACGCCCCCAGACCATTCCATCAAAGTCTGCAATCCAAAACGTCACTACTTCCCTTCCGAGCCCCGACGTGTGCCCATACAGTAGTTTTCTCCCACATATTGGGTATCAGCGTACTCAGGACAAATTGGACAACAACTTTTGGGGTCCAATTTCTCCTGTTACCCTTGTGAAAATAAAATATTGGGGGTGAAAAAATCATTTTTGTAAAAAAAAAAAAGATTTTTTATTTTTACGGCTGTACGTTATAAACTTCTGTGAAGCACTTCGGGGTTCAAAGTGCTCACCACACATCTAGATAAGTTCCTTGTCGGGTCTATTTTCCAAAATGGGGTCACTTGTGGAGGGTTTCCACTGTTTAGGCGCATCAGGGGCTCTCCAAATGCGACATGACGCCCCCAGACCATTCCATCAAAGTCTGCAATCCAAAACGTCACTACTTCCCTTCCGAGCCCCGACGTGTGCCCATACAGTAGTTTTCTCCCACATATTGAGTATCAGCGTACTCAGGGCAAATTGGACAACAACTTTTGGGGTCCAATTTCTCCTGTTACCCTTGTGAAAATAAAATATTGGGGACGAAAAAATCATTTTTGTAAAAAAAAAAAAAAAAAGATTTTTATTTTACGGCTGTACGTTATAAACTTCTGTGAAGCACTTCGGGGTTCAAAGTGCTCACCACACATCTAGATATGTTCCTTGAGGGGTCTAGTTTCCAAAATGGTGTCATTTGTTGGGGGTTTCCACTGTTTAGGCAGATCAGGAGCTCTCCAAACATGACATGGCATCCAGCCAATTATGTGTTGAAAAAGTCGAACGGCGCTCCTTCCCTTCCAAACTCTGCCATGCACCTAAACAGTGGTTTACCCCCACATATGGGGTATCAGCATACTCAGGACAAATTGCACAATAACTTTTGGAGTATTGTTACCCTTGGGAAAATAAAAATTGGGTTGAAAAGATCATTTTTGTGGAAAAAATATGATTTTTTAATTTTACGACTCTACGTTATAAACTTGTGTGAAGCACTTGGGGGTTCAAATTGCTCACCAAAGATCTAGATAAGTTCCTTAGGGGGTCTAGTTTCCCAAATGGGGTCACTTGTGGGGGTTTCCACTGTTTAGGCACATCAGGGGCTCTCCAAATGCAACATGGCGTCCAATCTCAATTCCAGCCAATTTTGTTTGGAAAAAGTCAAATGGTGCTCCTTCCATTCCGAGCTCTGCCGTGCGCCCAAACTGTGGTTCCCCCCACATATGGGGTATCAGCGTACTCAGGACAAATTGGACAACAACTTTTGTTGTCCAATTTCTCCTGTTACCCTTGGGAAAATAAAAAATTAGTGACTAAAAGATAATTTTTGTGGGAAAAAAATAGGATTTTTTATTTTCATGCCCGGGCATTATAAACTTGTGTGAAGCACTTGGGGGTTCAAAGTGCTCACCAAAGATCTAGATAAGCTCCTTAGGGGGTCTAGTTTCCAAAATGGGGTCACTTGTGGGGGGTTTCCACTGTTTAGGCACATCTGGGGCACTGCAAACGGAACATGACCCCCATCAATGTCTGCATTCCAAAACGTTACTACTTCCTTTCCAAGCCCTGTCGTGCGCCCAAACAGTTTCCCCCCCCCCCACATATGGGGTATCAGCGTACTCAGGACAAATTGGACAACAACTTTTGGGGTCCAATTTCCTTGGGAAAAATCAAAAATTTGGGACTAAAAAATCATTTTTGTGGAAAATTTTTTTTTTTTTTTCACACCCAAGCATTATAAACTTTTGTGAAACACTTGGGGGTTCAAAGTGCTCACAACAGATCTAGATAAGTTCCTTAGGGGGTCTAGTTTCCAAAATGGTGTCACTTGGTGGGGGTTTCCACTGTTTAGGCACATCAGGGGCTCTCCAAACACGACATGGCGTCCAATCTCAATTCCAGCCAATTTTAGTTTGAAAAAGTCAAACGGCGCTCCTTCCCTTACGAGCTCTGCCGTGCGCCCAAACAATGGTTTTTCCCCCACATATGGAGTATTGGCGTACTCAGGAGAAATTACACAATAACTTTATCTGCCCATTTTCTCCTTTTACCCTTGTGAAAATAAAAAAAAGTTTGTAAAAGATCATTTTTGTGGCTAAAAAGTTAAATATTCATTTTTTCCTTCCACGTTGCTTCAGCTCCTGTGAAGCACCTGAAGGGTTAATAAACTTCTTGAATGTGGTTTTGAGTACCTTGAGGGGTTCAGTTTTTAGATGGTGTCACTTTTGGGTATTTTCTGTTATATAGACCCCTCAAAGTGACTTCAAATATGAGGTGGTCCCTAAAAAAAATGGCTTTGTAAATTTTGTTGTAAAAATGAGAAATCGCTGGTCAACTTTTAACCCTTATAATTTCCTAAGAAAAAAAAAATTGGTTCCAAAATTGTGCTGATGTAAAGTAGACATGTGGGAAATGTTATTTCTTAACTATTTTGTGTGACATATTTCTCTGTTTTAAGGGAATAAAAATTCAAAGTTTGAAAATTGCAAAATTTTCAAAATTTTCGCCATATTTGCGTTTTTTTCAAAAATAAACGCAAGTTATATGGAAGAAATTTTATCACTAACGTGAAGTACAATATGTCACAAGAAAACAGTCTCAGAATCGCGAAGATCCGTTGAAGCGTTCTAGAGTTATAGCCTCATAAAGAGACAGTGGTCAGAATTGTAAAAATTGGCCCGGTCATTAACGTGCAAACCACCCCCGGGGGTTAAGGGGTTAAAATTCAAAAACTTAGACAGATCCCCCAAAAATAAATCCGGCAGAGGGATCCTAGGTTCCACAGCAGGCAACCCAGCAAGATAGATAGCAATACTCCGAACTTCAGCAGCAAGCTGCTCCACACGATCGGACAAATGCTTGACCTCCATTGAGGAGAGAGAAAAAAATTCCTCCTCAGCCCCCAGAGAAAAAGAGGGAAAAAATGCAACAAACAGGGAAAAAAAATTTTCTGACTTTTTTTTTTCCTTCACTATTTTTCCTTCTGTTGAGTACCATAGAATTTTCAGTATGGCCGGTGATTCTGTTATGTTTAGGTAGCTGAGGAGGCAGGAGCAAAAAACCGCATAGGCAGCCGAACACCAGAGAGGTTGGAAACTAATAGGTTGCAGACCCCTAAACTAACTGCACAACTTGAAGTAGCCGTGGGACGATCCTACAGTGCCCTAGACGCCTCGTCACAGCCGGAGAGATAGCTATCCCTGAAGATGGAAAGAGGAAAGCTAACTGCCCCGGAGTAGACCCCAAAAGAATAGGAAGCCCCCAGACATATAATGGTGGTTAGACAAGATGAAAATACGAACACAGACAGAAAATAGATTGAGCAAACGCTGGGCCCAAAACTGTCTAGATAGGACAGCAAAGGAGACAATACTGTCTGCAACTCAAAAACCCTAGGAAAAACTCCAACACTTCTGAATCCAAAAATACTGAGACCACACGGTCTCGACCACCTATATCAGATCTCTGGTGTGGACACGTAGCAACCCAGCAGTAAAAAATCACAAGAACTGAGCAAAAGAACAAATACAAAAAATGAACAGAGACCAGCCAAAGCCCCTCAGAGGGGACCCGGCTGAAGACAAAAAGCAATGCGGCTGAAGACAAAAAGCAATGCAGCGAAAAGCAAGGAATTCAAACCACAGTAAAAAAAAAACTGAAGAGACTTATCTGAAAGCAACAGGAGACAGCAGGAAAGCAAGCTGAATTCCAACCTATACCAGGAAGAACAATTGATCACCGGCGAGGATCATGGAGGTCAGCTCACTTATATCAGGCCAGTCAGTACCACCTGACAACCACTTGTTATCTGCAGGTGTGGGACTCTTGGTGTTCAACATAGGTTCAATACCCTCAGCAACCACAAGAGGGAGCTTCAGCTCCGAAGTCGTCTCCAAAACGTTCACAACACTGTACCTTCCTCCCTCTGATATGGCCTCAGTGTGGCCCCTCAGGGCCCCTTTCCAGCAGCCCAGTACTCCTCTGCTCTGCTGCCAGGACCTGCTCTGTATTGGCCCCATGTCCTCAGTGTCTCCATCACACCGGTATTCTGATTGTGTAACAACTCACAGAGGTAAATAGTTAAAGCACTATAAACTGCAGCTGACCCTGCTGGTGCCTGTACAGACTGGGAATTCTGACCTAGCGGTTCCTATGTGGGTTGGAATATCCCTAACAACAGAATATAGTATGGCCACTCAGACCTGTCGTCAGATGCTTCACATTCCTCCTAAGGAACCGGAGGGCAGAGCAGAGTGTAAATTACCTACAGAAGTGAAGGAGTGCTGAGATAGAAAGAGATCCCAGAGTGAGTGAAAACAAACTATGAAATACAAAATGAGGAGATAAGGTCCGTACTGCTGGAGAGTATGCCGCCTACCCTAGCTGTTTTATCACTGACTGGCATAAACAACGGCAGTATGGCTGGACATCCAAATGAAAATATCACCATCATATAATACCAGCAGGGGGAAATATATAAAGCCGCACCTGAAAGGTGATTGGGCGACAGATGAATAAAGGAAAATACCTGTTACCCTAAACAGACTAAAGAAAGGATTAACAAGACAGGAAACTCCCAGAGAAAAGGTGTAACTGCTGTGGCTCAGCAGATAGAAAAGCCGACCACAAAGCACAGGTTCAAGGGAACCCAGACACATGACAACCGTTACCAGGACTCTCCATAATCAGCTGAACAGATCCCCTTCCATCTCCACGTGACAGATCTGGGAGCAGTGATCTCTGTGTGATGTCACTGTGTGATCTCCTCTGTTCGGCCTCTTCGCTCCATCCTTTGTTTCTTACCATTATCTTTACTGTTCTCCCTCCCTGTAATGGTGACTAGATGTGGAAACCCGGCTGCTATTAATATAATCCCTGTACTGGGGTAAGGAGGCCCCTGGATTAGGTGCATGGAGTGGCTGCTGGCCGGTAGAGCGAGCTGGCAGAGAATAGGTGCGATGAGAAGTCAAAACTAGGAGGTCAAAGTCCGGGAAAGAATGCAAAACAAAGCGAGAAACGAGCAACTGAAAGATGCGGAATGACAAAGCAGCAGCCCAGGGTCAGTGACAACTTATAACTGGCACTGAAAAGTAACTGCAGGGGGTTAAGCAGGATTTGCCCCCACACAAGGCTGACCGCAGAGAGCGGACCACTACTGATAACCAGTACTCTGCAGTAAGACATAGATTCCCTGCTGGGTGGCACCATAAGTCCCAGCAACACTAATGTTAAATAGAAAGGTGTCACTGCCTGCACACAGTGCAATCGCGGCGCCACCTACAGGCAGAGGTCACGGGAGATTGGAAAAATGGTGGTTAGTTTTTTAACGCTTAAATGACCGGGCCAATTTTTACAATTCTGACCACTGTCACTTTATGAGGTTATAACTCTGGAACGCTTTAATGGATCCCGCTGATTCTGAGATTGTTTTCTCGTGACATATTGTACTTCACGATAGTGGTAAAATTTCTTCGATATGACTTGTGTTTATGAAAAAAACGGAAATATGGCAAAAAAATTTAAAATTTTGCAATTTTCCAACTTTAAATATTTATGCCCTTTAATCAGAGAGATATGTGACACAAATTACTTAATAAATAACATTTCCCACATGTCTACTTTACAACAGCACAATTTTGGAAACAAAATTTTTTTTTGTTACGAAGTTATAAGGTTAAGTTGACCAGCGATTTCTCATTTTTACAACAAAGTTTACAAAACCATTTACAAAACCATTTATTTTAGGGACCACATCATATTTAAAGTCACTTTGAGGGGTGTACATGACAGAAATTACCCAAAAGTGACACCATTCTAAGAACTGGACCCCTCAAGGTGCTCAAAACCACATTGAAGAAGTTTATTAACCCTTTACGTGCTTCACAGGAACTGAATCAATGTGGAAGGAAAAAATTAACGTTTAACTTTTTTTTACCAACATTTTACTTCAGAACCATTTTTTTTTATTTTCACAAGTGTTAAAAGAGAAATGAACCACAAAATTTGTTGTGCAATTTCTCCTGAATATGCCGATACCCCATATGTGGGGGTAAACCACTGTTTGGGCGCATGGCAGAGCTCGGAATGGAAGGCGCGCCTTTTGACTTTTTCAACGCAGAAATGGCTGGAATTGAGATTGGACACCATGTTGCATTTGGAGAGCCCCTTATGTGCCTAAACAGTGGAAACCCCCCCACAAGTGACACCATTTTGGAAACTATACCCCCTAAGGAACTTGATAAAACAAAACTGAATTGAAATGCAATGAAGTGTGGAAATGTATGAAAATAAAAATACAAATAATATCAAATTCTAAAATAAATCCACACCTGTCAATTGGATCCCAAAACAGAACAAAATGGATGGCAAAACCAGCCGAGTAAGAAAGCAGAAAACCTTAGTGCAAAAAGAACAGGGGGAGGAGAAGAAAAGACTTCACCCAGGCAGTGGGAGTAAAAAATGAATTTTATTGAATATATGTATATAAAATAGATGCACAGGCATCAATAAAATGAATATAAAAAGGAACCTAGGCCCCACACAATGCAATACCCTGGTATTTAACAAATCAGGCAAATAATAAAATATAACATGAAGTATGCATGAAAAATAGTGAAATAATGAAAAGTATATGTATTCATGCAAAAAATATCCAGAGACAAAAAAATATTCCGTGAAGTATATTGGTATAATAAATGCACTATAACAAATAACCTACAGTGCAGAACATGGTGCAGAGTAAAACAAAAAATAAAAAATAATCGCAAAATAAACTGGGTAGAGAAAAATGATGTGCCTAATAACTGATACCACACATAAAATTATATACTGTGTGATGAAGGTAACTAAAAAGCTGCAATGAAATTCAATATAACCTACCCAGATGCGCACCACTGTGATATAGTGAACAGAGTGTGCTTAAATGAGCACCATCACCATTACTATCGTGGATAGTGGATAGTGAAAGATAGTGGAGACAAGGCTGCCTAGGGGCGCGTTCCTAGGCAGCCTTGTCTCCACTATCTTTCTCCCCTGGTATTTTCAGGTAGTATGTCCGTAATGCATGGGTGTTTTGTAGCCACGATAGTAATGGTGATGGTGCTCATTTAAGCACACTCTGTTCACTATATCACAGTGGTGCGCATCTGGGTAGGTTATATTGAATTTCATTGCAGCTTTTTAGTTACCTTCATCACACAGTATATAATTTTATGTGTGGTATCAGTTATTAGGCACATCATTTTTCTCTACCCAGTTTATTTTGCGATTATTTTTTATTTTTTGTTTTACTCTGCACCATGTTCTGCACTGTAGGTTATTTGTTATAGTGCATTTATTATACCAATATACTTCACGGAATATTTTTTTGTCTCTGGATATTTTTTGCATGAATACATATACTTTTCATTATTTCACTATTTTTCATGCATACTTCATGTTATATTTTATTATTTGCCTGATTTGTTAAATACCAGGGTATTGCATTGTGTGGGGCCTAGGTTCCTTTTTATATTCATTTTATTGATGCCTGTGCATCTATTTTATATACATATATTCAATAAAATTCATTTTTTACTCCCACTGCCTGGGTGAAGTCTTTTCTTCTCCTCCCCCTGTTCTTTTTGCACTAAGGTTTTCTGCCCCTAAGGAACTTATCTAGATGTGTGGTGAGCACTTTGAACCCCCCAAGTGCTTCACAGATGTTTATAACGTAGAGCTGTAAAAATAAAAAAGCATTTTCCCCCTCTCCCATGACCGTACCACCTGAGAGAGGGTATCCGCCCATCAGGACAGGAAACCTACTGAATAAAAAGGCGGTACCTCTCCTTCGAATCAGTTAGGTTTCCTGTCCTCGTGGAAGCCTACAGCAAAGTGCGGTACACTTACCCGGGATAGGTGTCCAGGAGTCGGGAATGCCATCCGGGGTGGAGGAAAGCGACCATCGGGCTGGCGCAGCTGAGGCAGCAGGGGACCTCTTTGGAAAATGTCCCTGTCTGCCGGAATCCTGGGGCTGCACGTGCGGGGAGGGTGGGTGCCGGCGATGTGCGTAGGACGACCTCCCGCTGCTCAGGGAGCCAGCTGTCCTGGGCTGCGCGCGCCGGGTTTCCTCCCCCGGTGATGTGTGCCAGGGCACGCTCTGGGCCTGCGCACGGCGGACCCAAGTGCGCCAGTTAGAAGGACCGCCCAGGCAAGGGCTGTAGCAGAGGACGCCGGGCAGACTCACCAGGACTGCGCAAGGGGGCCGAGCGCGCCGGTAAGCGTTACCCGGGACTGCGCACGTGCGGGATGCCGAACTTCCGGCGCTCTTCATTGGGACGCGCCGGAAGTTCGGCATCCCGCACATGCGCAGTCCCGGGTAACACGTCATTTCCGGCGCAGGACACCGGACATGAGAGGCGGTCCTGCGACGTGTGGGCCGGTGACGTCATACGGGGCGTGTGTACAGGGCATGGGATCCCTGTGCACTTCATGCCGGGAAAAAAAAAAAAAGAGGGAAGTCAGATCAGTCATGCAACGGAGACAGGAGGAAGAGCCGCCCAGTGTTTAAAGGGGTGGCTCCAGAACAATGGCGACAATCGCTGTCAAGTACTTCTACTATGGAGCCACAACAGCAGCAGCACCAGCAGCCACTATCGCCGCCGCCATCACGGGCATAAGCGCAAAACTAGCCACTCAAGCAGTGGAGCAAGCCTAAAATCTAAGGCAAGCCAGAAATCCTCCGCCAGGGACAAGTGTTCCTCAGAACCTGCTCAGCCTGCGTCTCCGGTACCGTAGATTGATCCACAGGTGGTGAGTGATCTACGTGAATGTGATTGGTATTAAGGGGCCCCCTCTTTTTCTCTCTGTTCCCTTCATAGGAAAGGCGCCTGAAGCGCACCTCCAAACAAAAAAATAGGGAGTGTGCCCTGTGTGAACAAACTCTGCCCGAGTCCAGTAGCAAGCCACTCTGTCATCAGTGCATACAGCAGACTATAGCAGAGGAGACACCGGGGTTTGCCATAGACCTTAAATCCATTATTAGGTCGGAGGTCCAGGACTCATTAAGAGGTCTAAGGGTAGGAAAATCAATGGTTAGACCTGAATCTCTATATTCCGAACCTGAAGAATCGGTTCAGTGGGAGAACAGTTCAGACTCAGGATCATTATCTTCCTCGTCCTCAGATGATGAGATGGGTGGGAAACCCTGTTTTTCCCTTCCCCATGACAGCACCGTGATGTGAGAGATGGATTCCGCCCACAGAAAACAGGAAACCTGCAGTTGGAGATAAAAGAAGGGGCGGCACCTCTCTCCTCAGTTTGGTTTCCTGTTTTCTGGGAACGGGAGCCTGCGGCGTTCTCTGTACCTTATGAGGGATCCCCCTCTGGTATGGCAGCGTCCGGGGGCAGGAGGCAGCGGGCAGGCAGCGCCTGGAGTCGGGGCTGCGGTGTAAGCCGGGAGGCTGAGCGACACTGTCAGGGGCGCTCCATCCTGTGCCTGGACCCCCGGCGACCGCTCCTGGCCGGAGGCTGGGCCGGGGAGGAAGCGGCGTGGCACCCTGATGCAGGCGCTGAATGGGATGCGGTGACTTCCGGTTTTACACCGGAAGTGACGTCACACGCCTGGGGAAAGCGGTGCCCTGAACGCTCCTAGAATGGAGTCCATTCAGGAGCGCACACACCGCTCCTATCCCCTATATATAAAGTGGCCTGGACACCTGGAGGTGGCAGCAGCTCCACAACCGTGAAAATGGCAGACACAGCTGATGAAACGCCGGTGCCTGTCCAGGAAAACCCACCAACGACTGCGGTACCTGAGGGCGGTGGGTGAGTGCCTTTGTAAGGCGAAGAAATCAGACACTCTGGTAACTTGCTGTTTCTTTCTGTGTCATATATATATTTAGGCAAGGAAAGCTACAGCCAAACAGAAAAATAAAGCCTGCGCTCTATGTCAAAAAACCCTCCCTAGAGCATATGAAAAACGGCTTTGTCGCAAATGTATAGAAAAAACTGTTGCGCAAGAGTCGCCATCTTTATTCCAGAACATCAAAACAATGATTAGGGAAGAAGTAAAAACGTCCGTAAAAGAACAAATTAGGCAACAGATGGCACATACTGGGAACCCTCCCCCACCCGCACCTCCACGTAGTTCAGACGCAGAGTCGGGAGACGAACCAGGGGAAGTGGTAGCCTCCAATGAATCAGAAGTAGAGTCCTCGGATGATGAATACGGTCGCCCTTATTTTTTATCTGAGGATATAGGAAAATTACTTAAAGGGAATCTGTCACCCCAAAAATGCCATATCAAGTAAAGATATGGCTGAATAGAGCGTCCCATAACTAAGCTAACGGTGGGTATCATATATCATGATACCCCCGTTTTCATAGCAAAATACATTTTTAAAGTTGGTGATTGAACGTGTCAATCACTGCAGTCAGGTCAGGAGGGCGGCGGTTTTCATGTCCTCCCCCGCCCCCGCTCCTCGTCATCTGTTGTGTATCGCCGTCTGTGAATACCACAGACGGCGTTAGGTTGCCGCAATTGCGCAATTCAAAATTCTGCCCGGAGCATGCGCAGTATGCTTTGCCCAGCAGTGGGCAAAGCATAAAATGACTACAGCGCATGCGCTAGTCTTTCCTTGCCCCGGAAATTACTGCTTGCCTTGGACGACTTCCGGGGCAAGGAAAGACTAGCGCATGCGCTGTAGTCATTTTATGCTTTGCCCACTGCTGGGCAAAGCATACTGCGCATGCGCCGGGCAGAATTTTGAATTGCGCAATTGCGGCAACCTAACGCCGTCTGTGGTATTCACAGGCGGCGATACGCAATAGATGACGAGGAGCAGGGGCGGGGGAGGACATGAAAACCGCCGCCTTCCTGACCTGACTGCAGTGATTGACACGTTCAATCACCAACTTTAAAAAGGTATTTTGCTATGAAAACGGGGGTATCATGATATATGATACCCACCGTTAGCTTAGTTATGGGACGCTCTATTCAGCCATATCTTTACTTGATATGGCATTTTTGGGGTGACAGATTCCCTTTAACCCCTTCACCCCCAAGGGTGGTTTGCACGTTAATGACCGGGCCAATTTTTACAATTCTGACCACTGTCTCTTTATGAGGTTATAACTCTGGAACGCTTCAACGGATCTTCGCGATTCTGAGATTGTTTTCTCGTGACATATTGTACTTCATGTTAGTGGTAAAATTTCTTCGATATAACTTGCGTTTATTTTTGAAAAAAACGCAAATATGGCGAAAATTTTAAAAATTTTGCAATTTTCAAACTTTGAATTTTTTTTCCCTTAAAACAGAGAAATATGTCACACAAAATAGTTAATAAATAACATTTTCCACATGTCTACTTTACATCAGCACAATTTTGGAACCAAAATTTTTCTTTGTTAGGAAATTAGAAGGGTTAAAAGTTGACCAGTGATTTCTCATTTTTACAACAAAATTTACAAAGCCATTTTTTTAGGGACCACCTCACATTTGAAGTCACTTTGACGGGTCTATATGGCAGAAAATACCCAAAAGTGACACCATTATAAAAACTGCACCCCTCAAGGTACTCAAAACCACATTCAAGAAGTTTATTAACCCTTCAGGTGCTTCACAGGAGCTGAAGCAACGTGGATGGAAAAAATTAATATTTAACTTTTTAGCCACAAAAATGATCTTTTACAAACTTTTTTTTATTTTCACAAGGGTAAAAGGAGAAAATGGACAGATAAAGTTATTGTGCAATTTCTCCTGAGTACGCCAATACCCCATATGTGGGGGAAAACCACTGTTTGGGCACACGGCAGAGCTCGTAAGGGAAGGAGCGCCGTTTGACTTTTCAAACTAAAATTGGCTGGAATTGAGATTGGACGCCATGTCGTGTTTGGAGAGCCCCTGATACGCCTAAACAGTGGAAACCCCCACAAGTGACACCATTTTGGAAACTAGACCCTAAGGAACTTATCTAGATCTGTTGTGAGCACTTTGAACCCCAAAGTGTTTCACAAAAGTTTATAATGCCTGGGTGTGAAAAAAAAAAAAACAATTTTCCACAAAAATGATTTTTTAGTCCCAAATTTTTGATTTTTCCCAAGGAAATTGGACCCCAAAACTTGTTGTCCAATTTGTCCTGAGTACGCTGATACCCCATATGTGGGGGGGGGAAACTGTTTGGGCACACTGCAGGGCTTGGAAAAGAAGCAGTAACGTTTTGGAATGCAAACATTGATGGGGGTCATGTTCCGTTTGTAGTGCCCCAGATGAGCCTAAACAGTGGAAACCCCCCACAAGTGACCCCATTTTGGAAGCTAGACCCCCTAAGGAACTTATCTAGATCTTTGGTGAGCACTTTGAACCCCCAAGTGCTTCACACAAGTTTATAATGCCCGGGCATGAAAATAAAAAATCCTATTTTTTTCCCACAAAAATTATCTCTTAGTCACTAATTTTTTATTTTCCCATAGGTAACAGGAGAAATTGGACCACAAAATTTGTTGTCCAATTTGTCCTGAGTACGCTGATACCCCATATGTGGGGGGAACCACTGTTTGGGCGCATGGCAGAGCTCGGAATGGAAGGAGCACTATTTGACTTTTTCCAACCAAAATTGGCTGGAATTGAGATTGGACGCCATGTTGCATTTGGAGAGCCCCTGATGTGCCTAAACAGTGGAAACCCCCCACAAGTGACCCCATTTGGGAAACTAGACCCCCTAAGGAACTTATCTAGATCTTTGGTGAGCAATTTGAACCCCCAAGTGCTTCACACAAGTTTTATAACGTAGAGCCTAAAATTAAAAAATTATATTTTTTTCCACAAAATTGATCTTTTCACCCCAATTTTTTATTTTCCCAAGGAAACAAGACTCCAAAAGTTATTGTGCAATTTGTCCTGAGTGCGCTGATACCCCATATGTGGGGGTAAACCACTGTTTGGGTGCATGGCAGAGTTTGGAAGGGAAGGAGCGCCGTTTGACTTTTTCAACGCAGAATTGGCTGGATGCCATGTCGTGTTTGGAGAGCTCCTGATCTGCCTAAACAGTGGAAACCCCCACAAATGACACCATTTTGGAAACTAGACCCCTCAAGGAACTTATCTAGATGTGTGGTGAGCACTTTGAACCCCAAAGTGCTTCACAGAAGTTTATAACGTACAGCCGTAAAATAAAAAAATTCTTTTTTTTTTTACAAAAATGATTTTTTAGCCCCCAATATTTTATTTTCACAAGGGTAACAGGAGAAATTGGACCCCAAAAGTTGTTGTCCAATTTGTCCTGAGTATGCTGATACCCAATATGTGGGAGTAAACTACTGTATGGGCGCACGTCGGGGCTCGGAAGGGAAGTAGTGACGTTTTGGATTGCAGACTTTGATGGAATGGTCTGGGGGAGTCATGTCGCATTTGGAGAGCCCCTGATGCACCTAAACAGTGGAAACCCCCCACAAGTGACCCCATTTTGGAAACTAGACCCCCTAAGGAACTTATCTAGATGTGTGGTGAGCACTTTGAACCCCGAAGTGCTTCACAGAAGTTTATAACGTACAGCCGTAAAAATAAAAAATCCTTTTTTTTTTTTACAAAAATGATTTTTTCGCCCCCAATATTTTATTTTCACAAGAATAACAGGAGAAATTGGACCCCAAAAGTTGTTGTCCAATTTGTCCTGAGTACGCTGATACCCAATATGTGGGAGAAAACTACTGTATGGGCACACGTCGGGGCTCGGAAGGGAAGTAGTGACGTTTTGGATTGCAGACTTTGATGGAATGGTCTGGGGGCGTCATGTCGCATTTGGAGAACCCCTGATGCGCCTAAACAGTGGAAACCCCCCACAAGTGACCGCATTTTGGAAAATAGACCCCACAAGGAACTTATCTAGATGTGTGGTGAGCACTTTGAACCCGAAGTGCTTCACAGAAGTTTATAACGTACAGCCGTAAAAATAAAAATCCTTTTTTTTTTTACAAAAATGATTTTTTCGCCCCCATATTTTATTTTCACAAGGGTAACAGGGAGAAATTGGACCCCAAAAGTTGTTGTCCAAATTGTCCTGAGTACGCTGATACCCAATATTGGGAGAAAACTACTGTATGGGCGCACGTCAGGGCTCGGAAGGGAAGTAGTGACGTTTTGGATTGCAGACTTTGATTGGAATGGTCTGGGGGAGTTCATGTCGCATTTGGAGAGCCCCTGATGCGCCTAAACAGTGGAAACCCCCCACAAGTGACCCCATTTTGGAAAATAGACCCCACAAGGAACTTATCTAGATGTGTGGTGAGCACTTGAACCCGAAGTGCTTCACAGAAGTTTATAACGTACAGCCGTTAAAAATAAAAAATCCTTTTTTTTTTTACAAAAATGATTTTTTCGCCCCCAATATTTTATTTTCACAAGAATAACAGGAGAAATTGGACCCCAAAAGTTGTTGTCCAATTTGTCCTGAGTACGCTGATACCCAATATGTGGGAGAAAACTACTGTATGGGCACACGTCGGGCTCGGAAGGGAAGTAGTGACGTTTTGGATTGCAGACTTTGATGGAATGGTCTGGGGGCGTCATGTCGCATTTGGAGAGCCCCGATGCGCCTAAACAGTGGAAACCCCCCACAAGTGACCCCATTTTGGAAAATAGACCCCACAAGAAAACTTATCTAGAAGTGTGGTGAGCGCTATGAAGCCCCAAGTACTTCACAGAAGTTTTATAACATACAGCCGTAAAAACAAAAAAATCATTTTTTTTTTTACAAAAATGATTTTGTCGCCCCCAGTTTTTTATTTTCCCAAGGGTAACAGGAGAAATAGGCCAAATTGCACAATAACTCTTGGGGTCCAGAGTATGCTGATACCCCATATGTGGGGTAAACTACTGTTTGGGCGCATGGCAGAGCTCAGAAGTGAAGGAGCACCATTTGACTTTTTCAACGCAGAATTGGTGGAATTGAGATCAGACGCCATGTCACATTTCGAGAGCTCCTGATGTGCCTAAACAGCAGAAACCCCCCAATTCTAACTCCAACCCTAACCCCAAACACCAATAACCCTAGTCCCAACCCTAACCACAAACCTAACCCTAACACACCCATAACCCTAATCCCAACCTAATCCTAACTTTAGCACCAACCCTAAAGGTACTGCCACACTAAACAATCCGCTAGCGATCTCGTTAGCGTTGCATACTAATGAGATCGCTAGCGGGATTGTTTCTATATCGCTAAATGCTGCCGCATTTAGCGATATAGTTAACGACGCTATCGCCGTTAGCGATCTTCTTAACGACTTTAGCGGTACAAAAGTACCGCTAAATCGCTAAGAAAGGTGCCACACAGCGATTAGATACTTACCCAGCGGGAGCGCCGACGAGAAAATAGGGTCCGGAACGATTCCAGCGACGAGCGAGATCACAGCAGGAAGCTCGTCGCTGGAAGCTGCCGCACTGAACAATATCGCTAACGGGATCGCTAAATAGTGACGTTTTTTAGCGATCCCGTTAGCGATATTGTTTAGTGTGGCATACCTTAACCCTAACTTTAGCCGCAACCCTAACCCTAACGGGAAAATGGAAATGAATTCATTTTTTTAATTTTATTATTTTTTCCCTAACTAAGGGGGTGATAAAGGGGGTTTGATTTACTATTTATAGCGGGTTTTTGTGATTGGCAGCTGTCACGCTAAAAGATGCTTTTTATTGCAAAAATAGTTTTTTGCATCACCACATTTTGAGAGCTATAATTTTTGCATATTTTGGCCCACAGAGTCATGTGAGGTCTTATTTTTTGCGGGGACGAGTTGACGTTTTTATTTGTACCATTTTTGAGCACGTGACGTTTTTTGATCGCTTTTTTATTTCGATTTTTGGGTGGTTAGAATGAACAAAAATCAGCAATTCATGAATTTCTTTTGGGGGAGGCGTTTAATACCGTTCCGCGTGTGGTAAAATTGATAAAGCAGTTTTATTCTTCGGGTCAGTACGATTATGGCGATACCTCATTTATATCATTTTTTTAGGTTTTGGCGCTTTTATAGAATGAAAACAATTTTATATAAAAAATCATTATTTTGCATCGCTTTATTCTGCGAGCTATAACTTTTTTATTTTTTCGGTCATGATGCGTGTGACGGCTCGTTTTTTTGCGGGACAAGATGACGTTTTCAGCGGTACCATGTTTATTTATATCGGTCTTTTTGATCGCGTGTTATTTCACTTTTGTTCGGCGGTATGATGATAAAGCATTGATTTTTTGCTTCGTTTTTTTTTTTTTTTTAAAGGGTTCACTAAAGGGGGTTAACTAGTGGGACAGTTTTATAGGGGGGTCGTTACGGACGCGGCAATACCAAATATGTGTACTTTTATTGTTTTGTTTTTTTTTATTTACAGGAAAAAATGAATTTATTGGGGAATATTTTTTTTTTTTTTTATGATTTTTTTTTACACTTTTTATTTTTACTTTTTTTACTTTTTTACTTTGTCCCAGGGTGGGACATCACTGTATTTTAGCAGATCGCTGGTGTGCAGTGTGCACAGCACTCTGTCACACCAGCGATCGCTCTGGCATGCTGCAGGCTTCCCCAGCGCCTGCTCTCATCAGGCACTGAGGAAGCCGCCTCCCTGCAGGACCCCGGCGCCATCTTGGATCCGGGGACCTGGAGGGAGGACGGACCCTCGGAACAGCGCGACACATCGCGCTGCTCTGAGGGTCTCAGGGGAGCGCGCAGGGAGCCCCTGCCTGCGCGATCCTACCCTGTGCCCCGGGTACACCGCGATCATGTTTGATCGCGGTGTGCCAAGGGTTTAATGTGCCGGGAGCGGTCCGTGACCGCTCCTGACACACAGTCACGGGTGTCAGCTGTGATAATCAGCTGACACCCAGCGGCGATCAGCTGCGCCCCCCGGGAGCGCAGCTGATCGCCCATGAGTACTATTACGTCCATGGGAATTAGGTCCAGGGTCACATGGACGGAATAGTACGTCTGATGGCAGAGAGGGGTTAAGCTGGTCAGGTCAACCATGGGGGTGGAAACACCTAGAGAACACAGGTCGGTCCAAGACACGATGTTTAGTAATCTGGAGGAAAAAAAGCGAAAAGTTTTTCCGTTCCATGATAACCTGGTGAATTTAATTAAAAGGGAGTGGAAAAAGCCGAATAAGAAAATGTCGGTTCCACAGGCCCTAAAACGAAATACCTTTTGACGATGAAATCTCCGAAAAGTGGATAAAGCGCTAAAATTAGACGCAGCCATAGCCAGTACTTCCAGGGAATAGCACTTCCATTTGAGGATATGGGAGCATTAAAAGATCCCCTTGACAAAAAAGCAGATGCTTTTCTAAAGTCAGCCTGGGAGGCGTTAGCATGGTCATTTAAACCAGGGGTGGCCGCCACTTGCACAGCTCGTGCTATGGTTAAGTGGTTGGAAGAACTAAGCGACCAGAATAAAAAACAAATGTCCGAGGGATACCTTGCTGGAAGCAATACCCTCCCTACAAAAAGCTGCAGGGTTTCTAGCAGATGCGGCGGTTGATTCAGTTCGTTCTGCGGCCCATGCATGTGCCCTATTTAATTCTGGACGTGAGCTCTTTGGCTAAAAAACTGGTCAGCAGATCTTCAGTCAACTCTGCGGTGTTCCCTGTGAAGGGCAATACCTATTCGGGAAAGCCCTAGACAAAATTTTAGAAAAGGCGGCAGACAAAAAGAAACTGTTTCCTCCACCTCCCTCATCTAAACGACGCTGGGGTGACTTCCGGCAGTCCTTTCGGGGTCCGGAAGAGGAGGCCGATCAGATGATAGACCCATGCGGGGAAAATCCTGGAGAGGAAAGGATAGAGGGTTCCTCTTCAGTAAACCTCCTCACAAGCCAGATCCTAAACATCAATGACGCCAGAGATCCGGTGGGGGAAGACTCCGGTTCTTTGTCCATCAGTGGGAGGCACTGCCGTCCTCACAATGGATAACCAACCTGATGGCAAAGGGCGTAAAGTTAAATTTCACCACCCTCCCTCCTCAACGGATGGCAGTCACATGGGTCTCCAAATCGAATCAAATCATTCTGGAAGGAGAAATTCAGCTCCTTATACAGAAGGAGGTACTTGTAAGAGTCCCACCACACGAGGAAGGGAGAGGCTTTTACAACACCCTGTTTCTAACATCCAAACCGGATGGTTCCAAAAGGGTGATCTGCAATCTGAAGGCCTTAAACCGGTATATCCGGTTAGTAAGGTTCAAAATGAAGACTCTAAAATCGATGGTAAAATTACTGTATCCAGGCTGCTACATGGCGGTAATCGATCTCTCAGATGCGTATTATCACTTCCCAATCTATGGGAGCATCAGCAGTTTCTGAGGGTATTAGTGGAAATTGCGGGGGTTCCCACTCATCTACAGTACCAATGCCTACCCTTCGGGGTTTCAATAGCCCACGTATTTTTACAAAAATAATCTCAGAAGTGGCATCTTTCCTGAGAAAAGAAGTATACTTCTAGTACCATATTTAGACGACTTTCTCGTCATATCGGACAACCAGGAGGAAGGCATAAAGTGGTAGAAATGGTACGAGAGGTACTGACCAACCTGGGCTGGATAATAAACCTAAAAAGTCAAAAATGGTTCCAGTCCAGATACAGGAGTTTCTGGGCATACAGTTAAATTCCCTCACGCAGGAAAGTGTTCTCCCAAACAGAAAGATACTTGTTATAACAACAAAGGATAGACCATATGCAATCAAGTCAATCCACTTCACTAAGGTGGGCAATGTCACTTCTGGGTATGCTGACTGCAACAATCCCTGCAGTTCGATGGGCTCAGGTACACACCAGACAGTTACAGTGGCAGATAATAGCCGAGCAAGCGAGAAACCACATCAGTTTAAATCAAAAGATCACGTTGTCTCCACAAGTACGGGGACTCACTAAAATGGTGGCAGGAGACATCGAACCTAAAGAAGGGCATTCCCTGGTCGATCCAGGACCCAGTAGTACTGACCACAGACGCAGGACCTCTGGGCTGGGCGCACATCTGTCAAACCATTTTCTACAAGGTCAGTGGGGGCCCGTAATGATAGGAGCAACCTCCAATCTCAAAGAGTTAACAGCAGTGAGACAGCAGTCATTCGGATAACGGAGAATATCAAAGGGAAACACCTTGTGGTACTGTCCGACAACAGCACAGCGGTATCATACATAAACAGACAAGGGGGCACAAGGTCAGAGTCATTGATGGAAGATACCAAAAAATTGTTCCTATGGGCAGAGGTAAACCTTTTGTCCATATCGAGCACACACCTGAGAGGGTCAGACAACATTGTGGCAGACTTTCTAAGTCGACATGTGTTACACCAGGGGGAGTGGTCCCTAAACCAAAAAGTATTTGGAGAAATCTGTGCCGGCTGGGGGACTCCGGAAGTGGACCTATTCGCCACAAGGCAAAATCGGAAAGTGGACAGATTCTACTCGCTAAATCGAGGGAGAGTCCAGAAGGGGTAAATGCTTTGTTACACCAGTGGAACTTCAAGCTAGCATATGGGTTCCCCCTGTTCACACTAATTCCAACAGTCCTGAAGAAAATTCGTGACAACGGTGTGCGAATAATTCTGATAGCACCCTTCTGGCCAAAAAGGGCATGGTTCACGTGGCTCAGACGCATGTCCGTCTCGGACCCATGGATCTTGCCGGAGCTTCCAGATCTCCTACATCAAGGTCCAGTGCTACACCCTCAAGTTCACAGACTGCATCTTACCGCATGGAACTTGAGAGGGGACTTCTGTTAGGAAAAGGATTCTCAGAACCATTAGTTACCACCCTGCTTGCAAGCAGAAAGAAAGTAACAAGAGAAAAATACCAAAAGGTCTGGGAGAAATTCTTGGAGTTTTCGGGACGTTCCCCATCAAATACAACTCAAGAAGTCTCAATAACCGAAGTAGTGGAGTTCCTCCAAAAAGGGCTAGAGAAAGGACTATCCACCAGTACTCTAAAAGTACATGTTGCAGCATTAGGTGTGTTGTTTGATCAGAAACTTGCTAACCACCCTTGGGTATACAGTTTCATTAGAGCCTCATTTACATCCAGACCCTTTAAGCCACGATTAAAGGTAGCTCCCTGGGATCTAACTTTAGTACTTAATGCTTTGACTTCACCTCCGTTTGAGCCCATTTCATCCATCTTGATTAAATCCCTAACTTTAAAAACAGTTCTCCTGGTGGTCCTAACGTCAGCGCGACGTATTAACGAGTTACAAGCTAGCTCTGCTAACCCACCATATACTACCATCCTAGATGATAGGGTGGTTATTAGAACTGACCCAGCCTTCCTCCCGAAGGTAAATTCAAAATTCCACAGAAACCAAGAGATAATCTTACCCTCATTCTGTGCCAATCCAAAATCCCAGGGAGAAGAAACCTTCCATTGTCTGGATGTTAGACGTTGCCTGCTTCAATATCTAGAAGCAACGGAGCCCTGGCGACAGTCGCCACCCCTTTTTGTCTCCTTCAAGGGGACAAACAGGGGGAGGCAAGCCTCAAAATCAACCATTTCACGGTGGCTTCGTATGTCTATCTCTCTTTCTTACTCTTCCTTGGGTAGGGTGCCCCCACTAGGAGTAACAGCCCACTCGACGAGAGCCGTAGCTACATCCTGGGCAGAAAGGGCAAATGCATCTGTGGAACAGATCTGTAATGCAGCAGTATGGTCGTCACCTTCTACTTTCTTTCATCATTACAGGCTAGACCTAGGGCGTTCAAATCTAGTCTTTGGAAGGAAAGTGTTATCTGCTGTCGTCCCACCCTAGGAATCTTTCTATTTCTTCCTCTCACATCACGGTGCTGTCATGGGGAAGGGAAAAAAATGATAATTACTTACGGGTAATTTGATTTTCCAGATCCATGACAGTACCGCATTATTCCCGCCCTATCTTGGTGATGGTGGTATGGTTCACGAGGAAATTTGCATAGATAAGAATATTGGATAAAGTTACCGTTATGTGCATGAATTTGTACGTGTATACAGTCATGGCCAAAAGTTTTGAGAATGACACAAATATTAATTTTTACAAAGTCTACTGCTTCACTTTTTCTAATGGCAATTTGCATATACTCCAGAATGTTATAAAGAGTGATCAGCTTAACAGCAATTACTTGAAAGTCAATATTTGGCTAGAAAATGAACTTTATCCCCCAAAACACATTTCAACATCATTGCAGCCCTGCCTTAAAAGGACCAGTTAACCTCTTTTCAGTGATTGCTCCATTAACACAGGTGTGGGTGTTGATGAGGACATGGCTGGAGATCAATCTGTCATGATTAAGTAAGAATGACACCACTGGACACTTTAAAAGGAGGCTGGTGCTTGGCATCATTGTTTCTCTTCTGTTAACCATGGTTATCTCTAAAGAAACACGTGCAGTCATCATTGCAATGCACAAAAATGGCCTAACAGGGAAGAGTATTGCAGCTAGAAAGATTGCACCTCAGTCAACAATCTATCGCATCATCAAGAACTTCAAGGAGAGAGGTTCCATTGTTGCCAAAAAGACTCCAGGGCGCCCAAGAAAGACCAGCAAGCGCCAAGACCGTCTCTTAAAAGTGTTTCAGCTGCGGGATCGGGCTACCAGCAGTGCAGAGCTTGCTCAGGAATGGCAGCAGGCAGGTGTGAGTGCATCTGCACGCACTGTGAGGCGGAGACTCTTGGAGCAAGGCCTAGTCTCAAGGAGGGAAGCAAAGAAGCCAATTCTCTCCAGAAAAACATCATGGACAGATTGATATTCTGCAAAAGGTACAGGCAGTGGACTGCTGAGGACTGGGGTAAAGTTATTTTCTCTGATGAATCCCCTTTTCAATTGTTTGGGACATTAGTAAAATGCCTCATTCGGAGAAGACAAGGTGAGCGCTACCACCAGTCTTGTCTCATGCCAACTGTTAAGTATCCTGAAACCATTCATGTGTGGGGTTGCTTCTCAGCCAAGGGAATCGACTCTCTCACAGTCTTGCCTAAAAACACAGCCATGAATAAAGAATGGTACCAGAATGTTCTCCAAGAGCAACTTCTCCCAACCCTCCAAGAGCAGTTTGGCGATAAACAATGCCTTTTCCAGCATGATGGAGCACCTTGCCATAAAGCAAAGGTGATAACTAAATGGCTCAGGGAACAAAACAAAGAGATTTTGGGTCCATGGCCTGGAAACTCCCCAGATCTTAATCCCATTGAGAACTTGTGGTCAATCATCAAGAGACGGGTGGACAAACAAAACCTAAAAATTCTGACAAAATGAAAGCATTGATTGTGCAAGAATGGACTGCTGTCAGGATTTGGTCCAGAAGTTGATTGAGAGCATGCCAGGGAGAATTGCAGAGGTCCTGAAGAAGAAGGGTCAACACTGCAAATATTGACTTGCTGCATTAACTCATTCTAACTGTCAATATAAGCTTTTGTTACTCATATGTTTGCAATTATATTTCTGTCTGTGATAAAAACATCTGTCAAACACACACATAAAAACGAGGGCAGCAGATCATCTGAAAATATAATATTTGTGTCATTCTCAAAATTTTTGGCCATGACTGTAGATATATACATTAATAAAAAAAAACATTGACAAGAAATATGAGCAAATTAATCTAATAAGGCGGTCACCTTCCATGCTCTGTAAACAAAACTGAGGAGATGTAACGAATGGAAGCGGAGGCAGAGGTGGTGAAGTTCACATTCGTTTTTATTTTTTAATGTGGAACCTCGAGACCGCGGTCCGGGGGGCTCCGAAGGGGGGTAACTAGTGAGCCCCAGGTACCCGTAGTAAGGCCCTCGAACAGGACCAGAATGGAATACCCGGAGGACACAGGTGCTACCTCCAGTTAGACCCCGAACACGTGGCAGCTGTCCCAGAGGGACCAAAAGGTAACAGGTATTTACAGAGTCCGTGGAGTATTCTTGACGGAGAAGAGTAAGGTCCTGGTCCAGAACGGATGGTAGTAGGCTGGCTCCAGTGACCTTGTCACGGTCCACGGGTACGGATGGCTGATGGCGGAACGGGATGACACTTGCGCCAGTAATAGCCGAGATTGTCCAGGTTAGCCAGATACGGGTTAGCAAAGATCTGAGGAGACAAACAGTATCAGCGAAGCACAGAGACTGCAGACGCAGCGCAGACAGATCAGGAACAGAACCGGATGTAGCAATGATAGAACACGTTGCTCCGGCACTCCCCTAATGGTGGAGTGACCAGATATAGTACTGAGTGCGCAGCCATTGGTTAATTAGCAATTTCAAAAGATGCACGCTGCCCCTTTAAGAGAGGCGGTGGGCGCGTCCTAAGCAGACTGTCTGGAGGCCTGCCAGCAGCGTGCCAGGAAGTGGAGGAGGACACAGGACGCCGGGGAACAGATGGGACAGGAGACCCCAGCCCACGCACAGACTGCTGCAGAGGGACAGCCCGAGGAACAGGTGAGTGAGCAGAACGGAGTGCAGGGCCAGCGCTGGGACCGGGTGTAACAGTATCCCCCTCTTTACTCCCCCTCTTTTTCAAGCCTACGTGAAATCTTTTAAGAAGAAGAGGGGCCTGGATGTTCTCTTTAGGCTCCAAGACCTCTCCTCAGGACCAAAACCCCTCCAGTCCACCAGGTAATAGATCCTACTTCTTACTCGCTTAGAGGCCAAGATATGTTTTACCTCAAAAACATCATCCTCAGAGACCGGATCAGGAGTGGTACCCGGGTCCTTAAAGAAGGAACTCAACACTACTGGTTTGAGGAGGGAAACATGAAAGGAGTTAGGTACTCTTAGAGAATTAGGCAATTTCAGTTTATAAGAGACCGGGTTGATTTGTCTCAAAACTTCAAAGGGACCAATGAAACGGGGACCCAATTTGTACGATGGTAACTTCAGACGGATGTATTTGGAGGAGAGCCATACCTTGTCTCCTGGACGAAAGATGGGAGCCTCCAAACGTCTTTTGTCCGCATGCGTTTTCATACGTTGAGAAGCTTTCTCCAAAGCCGACCTGGTCTCTCCCCAAATGTCCGAGAAATTTTTTGACAAGGTATCGACTGCCGGAACATCAGACAATCCCGAGACAGGAAGAGGAATTCCGGGTTGCAGTCCAAACACAATCTGAAAGGGAGACTTTCCAGAAGATTCACTTACTTGATTGTTGTAGGAGAATTCCGCCCAGGGCAGTAATTCTACCCAGTCATTATGATGAGCGTTGACGAAGTGACGCAGGTATCCAGCCAGGATTTGATTGATCCTCTCCACTTGCCCATTAGACTTGGGATGATATGCAGAAGAAAAATCTAGTTCAATTTTTACCATTTTACAGAGTCCTCTCCAGAACTTAGAGGTGAACTGGACGCCCCTGTCGGACACGATGTGGAGAGGAAATCCATGAAGACGGAAGATGTGCTGAATGAAGTGAGTGGCCAGTTCTGGAGCAGACGGGAGGCCAGATAGCGGAACGAAGTGAGCCATTTTAGAGAAGCGGTCCACCACAACCCATACCACTGAGCAGCCAGAAGAGATGGGAAGATCCGTGATGAAATCCATCGCGATGTGCTGCCAGGGAGCGGACGGAATTGGAAGAGGCAGAAGCCTGCCGGCTGGTAGATGTTTAACAGTTTTGTTACGGGCACATGAAGGACATGCTGCGACGAACTCCTGGATATCCTTGACCATGGTAGGCCACCAGTAATACCGGGAGATGAGTTGCTGCGTCTTTCTCTGACCAGCATGGCCAGCCAACTTAGAAGAATGACCCCAGCGCAGAACACGACTACGATCAGAGACGGACACGAAAGTCTTCCCAGGAGGAAGCCGGGCCAGATCAGTAGAGGCAACAGAGACTAACTTAGAAGGTTCAATAATGTGCTGAGGTTCCTCCTCCAGTTCAGGAGGCAAGAAGGCTCTAGAGAGTGCGTCTGCCTTGATGTTCTTGTCAGCTGGACGGAAATGAAGTACAAAATTGAAACGAGCAAGAAATAATGCCCAACGGGCCTGACGAGGATTCAGTCATAAAGCAGATTGGAGATAGGCAAGGTTTTTATGGTCGGTGAATATGATTACCTGGTGATGAGCTCCTTCAAGAAGATGTCTCCATTCTTGCAGAGCCAATTTGATGGCCAACAGTTCGCGATCACCGACAGAGTAATTCCTTTCTGCAGGAGAAAAAACCTTGGAAAAAAAAACACACGAGATCATCCGCCCTGTAGACGACTTCTGGGTCAGAACAGCTCCTGCACCTATGGAAGAAGCGTCAACTTCAAGAAAAAATTGCTCACTTGAATTAGGACGATGGAGAACGGGTGCAGAAGCGAAGGCTTTTTTGAGAGAAACAAAGGCCTCTTCTGCCTCGGAGGACCATTCCTTAGAGTTTACACCTTTCCGGGTTAAGGCTGTGATTGGAGCCACTCGGGTGGAAAAGTGTGGAATGAATTGCCGGTAGTAATTGGCGAATCCGAGGAACCTTTGTATGGCTTTTAGCCCAGACGGACGAGGCCAGTTGAGAACTGCAGACAACTTCTCCGGATCCATCTTTAATCCTGTGGAAGATACAATGTACCCAAGGAAAGGCAAAGAAGACTGCTCAAAGAGGCATTTCTCATATTTGGCATAGAGCCTGTTCTCTCTCAGTCTTTGTAAGACCAGGCGTACTTGCCTCCGGTGTGACGTCAAGTCAGCAGAAAAAATCAAAATATCGTCCAGGTAAACCACGACACAAGTATAGAGCAAGTCCCTGAAAATGTCATTAACAAATTCCTGAAAAACCGCAGGTGCATTGCTTAGGCCGAATGGCATTACCAGGTATTCATAGTGGCCGTCACGGGTGTTGAAGGCTGTTTTCCATTAGTCTCCCTCTCTGATTCGGATCAGGTTGTAGGCCCCTCTGAGGTCCAATTTGGTGAAGATCTTGGCCCCTCGGAGACGATCAAACAGCTCTGAAATAAGAGGTAATGGATACCTGTTTTTTACCGTGATTTGATTTAGACCCCGATAGTCAATGCAGGGCCGCAAGGACCCGTCCTTTTTCTTCACAAAGAAGAATCCAGCTCCTGCCAGTGACGATGACTTCCGGATAAATCCTCTAGCCAGATTCTCTTGAATGTAGTCCGACATGGCCTGAGTCTCTGCCTGTGAAAGGGGATAAACTCTCCCGCGAGGGGGTGATGCTCCTGGAAGAAGCTCTATCTGACAGTCATACGACCTGTGTGGAGGTAGTCTCTCAGCCTCCTTTTTCCCAAAGACGTCAGAGAAGGACCAATAGGCGTAAGGCAACCCTGGCAGGGTATCAGGCTGGACTGGAGGCGAAACAGGTTGAATCCGGGTTAAGCAACGATTCATGCAGGTATCACCCCAACGCAGAACTTCTCCAGTTTTCCAATTAAGGACTGGTTCATGCATCTGGAGCCAAGGTAAACCTAGAAGCATGGGATGGGATAAACCGGGATATACATAAAATCGCATTTGTTCAGTATGCATTAGACCTACCCGGAGTTCCACAAACTCGGTTTGAAACTGGACGGGCTCGGTCAGCGGTTTGCCATCCATGGCGGACACCTGCAACGGATCAGGAAGACGCTGGACTGGTAAGCGGTAATGATCCACAACCGCCTGCTGGATGAAGTTCCCTGCAGCTCCAGAATCCAATAGACAATGTTCGGAGAACTTCACTGCTCCACAAGACACGGTGACTGAGATGCGTAAAGAGGGAGAGGACTGTTTACTACCTAGGTTGGCCCCTCCTACCGGACCTAGGCACTGGAGTTTCCCGACTTTTTGGGACAGAAATGGATCAAATGTTCAGAACTACCGCAGTAGTAACAACTTCCCTCCTTGCGACGTGCCTCCCGGCGGCGGGTGGCCAAACTTACATGGTCCACCTCCATGGCCTCAGAGGCGGAGGGCGAAGTACCTGGTTTGTACAAACTAGAGTCCAAGTGATAGGACCTTTTGTCCCGCTTGATCTCCATGGAGCGCTCCTGGAAACGCAGGTCAATTCGGGTTGCCAAGGATATTATCTCTTCCAAGAGGGTAGGTCTGTCCCGTCCTGCCAGCTCATCCTTGATTCTTCCGGATAGGCCTTCCCAGAAGTTAGCAACCAGGGCCTCATTGTTCCACGATAATTCAGACGAGAGGGTGCGGAATTTAACAGCATACTGAGCTACCATGAGAGTACCTTGGCGCAGGCGGAGCAGAGCTGATGCAGTCGAAGTGGTGCGACCAGGTTCATCGAACGTCCTTCGAAAAGCCTCTAGGAAAGATTGAAGATCGTTAACCAGCGGATCCCCTCTCTCCCATAGCTGGTTTAGCCAGGCGAGGGCCTCTCCTCCCAGGTGTGACATGATGAAGCCCACCTTGGCTCGGTCAGAAGCAAACATATGCCCCAAGATTTCGAAGTGTAGAGTGCACTGATTGAGGAAACCCCGACACAGAGTAGGATCACCCTGGAAACGGGTAGGAGCCGCCAGGCGGGACCTTTACTTGCCATGGGAACTGGTACCTGATTATTGATAGAAGAGTCAGGTGCAGACGAGGACCCTAGGGAATCCATGCGGGTAGACAAGCTGCGTAGATAAGTCGTGATCTTGTCCTGTTGAACTCCTAAACGGGCCACCTCCTGGCACAGATCCGTGGTCGGAGGTCTCTGGGATCCAGCGGGTTCCATGGCCGGAGCAATCTGTAACGAATGGAAGCGGAGGCAGAGGTGGTGAAGTTCACATTTGTTTTTATTTTTTAATGTGGAACCTCGAGACCGCGGTCCGGGGGGCTCCGAAGGGGGCGTAACTAGTGAGCCCCAGGTACCCGTAGTAAGGCCCCTCGAACAGGACCAGAATGGAATACCCGGAGGACACAGGTGCTACCTCCAGTTAGACCCCGAACACGTGGCAGCTGTCCCAGAGGGACCAAAAGGGTAACAGGTATTTACAGAGTCCGTGGAGTATTCTTGACGGAGAAGAGTAAGGTCCTGGTCCAGAACGGATGGTAGTAGGCTGGCTCCAGTGACCTTGTCACGGTCCACGGGTACGGATGGCTGATGGCGGAACGGGATGACACTTGCGCCAGTAATAGCCGAGATTGTCCAGGTTAGCCAGATATGGGTTAGCAAAGATCTGAGGAGACAAATAGTATCAGCGAAGCACAGAGACTGCAGACGCAGCGCAGACAGATCAGGAACAGAACCGGATGTAGCAATGATAGAACACGTTGCTCCGGCACTCCCCTAATGGTGGAGTGACCAGATATAGTACTGAGTGCGCAGCCATTGGTTAATTAGCAATTTCAAAAGATGCACGCTGCCCCTTTAAGAGAGGCGGTGGGCGCGGCCTCGCGTCCTAAGCAGACTGTCTGGAGGCCTGCCAGCAGCGTGCCAGGAAGTGGAGGAGGACACAGGACGCCGGGGAACAGATGGGACAGGAGACCCCAGCCCACGCACAGACTGCTGCAGAGGGACAGCCCGAGGAACAGGTGAGTGAGCAGAACGGAGTGCAGGGCCAGCGCTGGGATCGGGTGTAACAGGAGAGAGGTGCCGCCCCCTTCTTTTATCTGCAACTGCAGGTTTCCTGTTTTCTGGGGACGGAATCCATCTCTCACATCACGGTGCTGTCATGGATCTGGAAAATCAAATTACCCATAAGTAATTATCATTTTTCCTACAGAGGAGACGGACAGATTGGTTAGGGCCATTAGGTCCACTATGTGCATATCAGACCCCAAACAGACTAGATCCCTCCAGGACATTATATTCGGGGGCCTGAGTCAGAAGAAGAGGCGTTGTTTCCCTGTGAATGAGAATATTAAACTACTCATTGACAGAGAATGGAGGAAGCCGGAAAAAAAGGGGCCACTACCATCTTCCTCAAAAAGGAGGTACCCCTTCGAGGATGAGGACACCACAATATGGGAAAAGGCCCCAAGGATCGATGTGGCGGTGGCCAAAGCAGTAAAAAACTCTACGCTACCTTTTCATGATTTAGGTGCCCTCAAAGACCCCTTAAACAGAAAGGCCGAAACATTCCTTAAGCAAGCATGGGAATCTTCAGCGGGCTCATTAAAACCGGCCATTGCAACCACCTGCACAGCGAGATCGTTGATGATATGGTTACAGCGACTCGGTGACCACCTAAAGGATAACATCCCAAGAGAGGAGATTCTAGCGGATCTACCTCTATTGCAGGGGGCAGTTTCATATTTATCAGATGGCTCAGCTGACTCTGTAAGACTAGCGGCTAGATCAGCGAATCTGTCTAATGCGGCCCGTAGAGCCCTATGGCTTAAAAGTTGGTCAGGAGATGCACAGTCCAAGACCAGACTATGTTCCATTCCCTGTGAGGGCAAATTCCTCTTTGGACAGACCTTGGACGACACCTTGGACAAGGCAGCGGACAAGAAGAAGGGGTTTCCGTCGGTGTCACGACCGCAGTTCAAAAGCTCCTTTCGGAGAAGGCGTTTCAACAGGAGCAGGCCATCCAAGAATACAGAAGACTGGAGAGCAAGGAGGCCCTTTAATAAGGGCTTCATGTTTGGAGAACCATCCTCAAAGGGTAGAAAATCCTCCAAGTGATGGGCCGCCCCAGGTGGGAGGAAGGCTGTCCTACTTCCAAACCGCCTGGGAGAAGATACCAGCCAACGCTTGGGTGCTGGGCATCATAAGAACAGGCCTCAGATTGGCGTTTGCTTCTGTACCCAGAGACAGGTTCAGGATCTCGTCACCCAGATCCAAGAGGGAACAACAGGCTCTAGAAGCCGAAGTACTATCATTACTTCGGAAGAGAGTACTGTACTGGTAGAGGTACCTGTTCAGCAGGAGGGGAGAGGATTTTACTCTCCCCTGTTTCTGATAAGGAAGCCAGATCAGTCATACAGGACAATAATCAATCTGAAGAGCCTCAACAAATTCTTGGTCTACAGGCCATTCAAGATGGAATCCATAAAGACGGCAATCAAGATCTTGTTTCCAAGTTGTTTCATGAGTGTAAAAGACCTCAAAGACGCCTATTATCACGTCCCTATCCATCAGGAACACCAGCAGTACCTAAGATTGGCAGTACGTATGAAAGATCGGCTAAGACACTTCCAATACAGAGTACTGCCTTTTGGCCTGTCTATGGCACCAAGAGTTTTTACCAAGATAGTTCTGGAAGTGACGGCACACTTGCGAGAAAAGTACATATTAATAGTACCTTACATGGACGATTTTCTAGTAATTGGCCAATCGGAGCAAGAGTGCAAAGCCCATCTAAAGTTCACTCAAGTCACCATGTCCAGTCTCGGCTGGATGATAAATATGGAAAAATCAAGACTCCAGCCCAAGAAGGTTCAGTCCTTCTTGGGGCTTACTATAGATTCGGTAAAACAACTCTGTCTCCTTCCAGAGGACAAAAAGGAGAAGATGATAGCATTAGTTTCAGCAGTATTGTCCAGACCAACGATGTCCCTGAGGAAAGCCATGTCCCTTCTAGGTTCTATGACCTCGTGCATTCCAGCAGTGCAGTGGGCCCAGTACCATTCCAGGGATCTACAGCAGGATGTCTTAGAGCGGGAGAGGAGACTATTGTGGCATCTAGAGGGGAAGATAGCAATATCCCAAGAGACCTTGAGTACCGTAATTTGGTGGCTAAATCCACAGAATCTATCACGTGGCGTGCCATGGTCCCTCCCGGTCTCGGACGTAATAGTGACAGATGCAAGTGCAGAAGGATGGGGAGCGCATCTCAGAGACAATGTAATACAGGTGATCTGGGCCGAAGCTCAGACCGCAAACTCCTCAAATTTCAGAGAACTATTAGCCGTAAAGGAATATTTATTAAGATTCCTTCCCAGATTATGAGGCAATCATGTCCGTATCCTATCAGACAACAGAACCTCAGTAGCCTACATCAATCACCAGGAAGGCACAAGGTCCAGACCATTGATGCTACTAGCTCAGCAGATTCTACAGATGATGGAGGAACACCAACTGCACATATCAGCCTTACACATAAGGGGGGGAAGGACAACGAGGAGGCAGATTTCCTCAGCAGGACAATCTTGAAACAGGGGGAGTGGGAACTAGATCAATCAGTGTTCCAGCAAATAGTGGATCTTTGGGGGCAGCCAGAGATAGATCTTTTTGCGAGCAGGAAAAACAGGAAGACCAACAAATTCTGTTCTCTAGACCCGAAAGAAAAACCTTATGCTGTAGATGCTCTACAGATCCCTGGGAACTTTCGCCTAGCATACGCCTTCCCCCCAATAATGTTGATCCCGACAGTGCTTCGGGAAATTCGGGAAGAAAAAGCAAAAGTCATACTCATCGCTCCTTTCAGGCCAAAAAGGCCTTGGTTTTCATGGCTGAGGAGAATGTCTTTGACGGACCCCTGGGTTCTCCGGATATTCCGGGTCTCCTCAGGCAGGGCCCTGTAGTGCACCCTCAGAGACCAGGTCTTCATTTGACGGCCTCGAATTTGAGAGGTCATTATTGATACTGAGGGTTTTTTACCAGGTTTGGTGTATACTCTAATGCAGAGCCGGAAGCCCATAACCACTAGGATTTATGGCAGGATATGGGCGAAATTTCTAAACTTTTCAGGACATCAGATGGGGGTCCAGTCCCAATTATGCACATTCTAGAATTCCTCCAAAAGGAATGGAGATGGGTCTGGCCACTAGCAGCCTTAAGGTGCAAATATCAGCATTAGGGGCCCTTTTCAACCACAATCTGGCAGCAGACAGATGGATAATCAGGTTTATTAAAGCCTGTCAGAGATCTAGACCAGCTCCAGGCCCAAAGGTTCCCCCTTGGGATTTAAATTTAGTCTTGGAAGCATTGACAAAATCTCCCTTTGAACCCTTACAGGAAGCATCTGATAAAAACCTGACTCTCAAAACGGTGGTCCTGGTAGCCCTGACGTCAGCGCGTAGGGTTAGTGACCTACAAGCTCTGTCAATTGATCCTCCATTCATGCAGATATTAGAAGATAGGGTCGTGCTGAGACCTGACCCAGCCTATCTCCCAAAGGTGGCCTCCAAATTTCATAGAAGCCTTCTTCAGTGAGCCAAGATCAGAGGAAGAACGTAGACTCCACACATTAGATGTCAGGAGAGCCCTGGTACACTATCTAGACAGGACCAGTCAGGATAGGAAGAGCAAGTCCTTATTTGTGTCTTTCCAAGGTAGAAGGAAAGGGATTAGTGTCACAAAGGGATCAGTAGCTAGAGGGATTAGGAACGCCATTAGCTTAGCCTACACCTCTAGTAAGACACCAGTACCAGAGAATCTGAGAGCCCATTCCACCAGGGCTGTGGCGACCTCCTGGGCTGAGAGAGCGTAGGATTCCATCGAGGAGATATGTAAGGCGGCCACATGGTCTTCCCCTACTACCTTCTATAAACATTATCGTCTTGATCTGTCCTCCTCTACTGGCCTATCCTTCGGTAGGAAGGTGTTGGAAGCGGTGATCCCTCCCTAGGGTGCTTCAGTCAATATAAATCTCTCAGGTGGTGCTCTCAAGGGAAAGGGGGAAAAATCTAAGTTACTTACCGTTAACGGGATTTTACAGAGCCCATGACAGCACCCTTGTATTCCCTGCCTCGCTTCTATCACATATGGTGTGCACTATTAGTGGTGTTAAGTAAAATGGTTTTGGTGGAGGTTATGCTAACTAGCTGTGTGGAGGTCCTCTCGTGCTCTGAAACCAAACTGATGCGAAGGAGAGGTACCACCTTTTTATTCAGTAGGTTTCCTGTCATGGGCTCTGTAAAATCCCGTTAACGGTAAATAACTTAGATTTTTTTTCACAAAAGTGATCTTTTTGCCCCCAATTTTTTATTTTAACAAGGGTAGCAAGAGGAATTGGACCCCAAAAGTTGTTGTGCAATTTCTCCTGAGTATGCTGATACCCCATATGTGGGGGTAAACCTCTGGGTGAACGGTAGAGCTCGGAAGGGAAGGAGCGCCATTTGACTTTTAATCTCAAAATTGTGAGAGCGGATGCCATGTCGGGTTTGGACATGTGCCTAAACAGCAGAAACCCCCCAAAGCTGACCCCATTTTGGAAACTACACCCCTCAAAGATTTTATCCAGGGGTATATTGAGCAATTTTAACCCACAGGTACGACCCAGAATTTGATAACATTAGGTCATCATATTGAAAAAGTTAATTTTTTCCACAAAAATCTTGTTTTAGACCTGAATTTCTCACTTTTGTCAGAGATTACACCAAAAAGTGGACCCCACAATTTGTTACCCACTTTCTTATGAGTGTGGCGATATCCCATATGTAGTCAAAAATGCAGTGCTCAGACAGAATGGGGGACAATGTGACAAATTTGGCTTTATTTGAAAATCCTTCCAGGAATTATCACTCACAGGGAGGCATGCTCCTAAAAATACATTGGCTGATTATAAAATTTGGTCTTGCTAACAAAACAGTTGTCCCGCATTTGCGTATATTGTAGCAGGAAGAATAAACTGTACTGGAATGATGGGCAAAATGTGGAGGAAAATGCAGCAACTATGTGGAAAAGCTGAGATTATTCCAAAGATGAAAGAACACCAGCAGGGCTAGCATGGAAGACACTTTCAGAGACTGGTCGTACAACGTCCTTTTAGCTCCGTCAATCCCTATATGAGAGACGAATGTGCCAATAGACGTGGTGCACCATAGCAAGCTCCCACCCGCCAAGGTCAAACAACCAATCCTCTACAGAATCTGTATTGTCTGGTACCAGAGGTTCGGCAAGAACCATATAGTAAAGCCCATTGTGTAGAAGTATGGAGCTTCCTCATTATTAGAGACCCTCCAATAAAGTGATCATGCCCGTATCACCAACATAAATATAAGTAATAGAAATGGAAGCCAAAGTTTTGTGTAGCAAGACAGTCGTAAAAACAGTCAAAGTTAGATAAATGGTCAAATATGTTTGAGTAATCAAGTCCTAGAATTAATTTTTAGATGACGTGACTTTTCTGGAGCATTTGTGGGCTCCACACTCTGGGGTGTACAGATGTGGGTACGTGGATAAGAATTTGTTGGAATAGTAGTTTGGTATGGGATTGATCAAGTGTTGGAATTAATTGTGGAATGGGGTTAAATGGGATCTACTAATGAAAATATTCTCTATTACTTGTTCCAAATTACTCTAGTGGGGCCTCTAAGCAGAAAATAAAAATTATATAAAAAAAACTAATAATTGTAGGTGGTGTGGTAGGTCTCAAAGCAGGGGGAGATACAAAGGCCTGGTTGGGATGGGCATGTGGGGCAATAGTACCGGGAATCACTCCGTTTGGCATGCTTCCTGCAAACCCGGCATAGTTTTTGAGGATACCTTTGGGTGGGAGTGACAGGGACAGGGTGAGGAAAATGGTGCTCTGTAAATCTCCGGAATCCTCAGACTCGGAGGCTTCCCCTGGTGCCATTGACTCAAACATGAGGCTCTCAATAATTTTTTCCTGAAACCGGAGGAATGTGAGGGGTCCTTGGGACTTTTTGTACAGGACAAAGCCGTTGTACAGTCATGGCCAAAAGTTTTGAGAATGACACAAATATTAATTTTTACAAAGTCTACTGCTTCATTTTTTCTAATGGCAATTTGCATATACTCCAGAATGTTATAAAGAGTGATCAGCTTAACAGCAATTACTTGCAAAGTCAATATTTGTCTAGAAAATGAACTTTATCCCCCAAAACACATTTCAACATCATTGCAGCCCTGCCTTAAAAGGACCAGCTAACCTCTTTTCAGTGATTGCTCCATTAACACAGGTGTGGGTGTTGATGAGGACATGGCTGGAGATCAATCTGTCATGATTAAGTAAGAATGACACCACTGAACACTTTAAAAGGAGGCTGGTGCTTGGCATCATTGTTTCTCTTCTGTTAACCATGGTTATCTCTAAAGAAACACGTGCAGTCATCATTGCAATGCACAAAAATGGCCTAACAGGGAAGAGTATCGCAGCTAGAAAGATTGCACCTCAGTCAACAATCTATCGCATCATCAAGAACTTCAAGGAGAGAGGTTCCATTGTTTCCAAAAAGGCTCCAGGGCGCCCAAGAAAGACCAGCAAGCGCCAGGACCGTCTCTTAAAAGTGTTTCAGCTGCGGGATCGGGCTACCAGCTGTGCAGAGCTTGCTCAGTAATGGCAGCAGGCAGGTGTGAGTGCATCTGCACGCACTGTGAGGCGGAGACTCTTGGAGCAAGGCCTGGTCAAGGAGGGCAGCAAAGAAGCCACTTCTCTCCAGAAAAAACATGGACAGACTGATATTCTGCAAAAGGTACAGGCAGTGGACTGCTGAGGACTGGGGTAAAGTTATTTTCTCTAATGAATCCCCTTTTCGATTGTTTGGGACATCAGGAAAACGCCTCATTCGGAGAAGACAAGGTGAGCGCTACCACCAGTCTTGTCTCATGCCAACTGTTAAGCATCCTGAAACCATTCATGTGTGGGGTTGCTTCTCAGCCAAGGGAATCGGCTCTCTCACAGTCTTGCCTAAAAACACAGCCATGAATAAAGAATGGTACCAGAATGTCCTCCAAGAGCAACTTCTCCCAACCCTCCAAGAGCAGTTTGGCGATAAACAATGCCTTTTCCAGCATGATGGAGCACCTTGCCATAAAGCAAAGGTGATAACTAAATGGCTCAGGGAACAAAACAAAGAGATTTTGGGTCCATGGCCTGGAAACTCCCCAGATCTTAATCCCATTGAGAACTTGTGGTCAATCATCAAGAGACGGGTGGACAAACAAAAACCTAAAAAATTCTGACAAAATGAAAGCATTGATTGTGCAAGAATGGACTGCTATCAGTCAGGATTTGGTCCAGAAGTTGATTGAGAGCATGCCAGGGAGAATTGCAGAGGTCCTGAAGAAGAAGGGTCAACACTGTAAATATTGACTTGCTGCATTAACTCATTCTAACTGTCAATATAAACTTTTGTTACTCATATGTTTGCAATTATTATATTTCTGTCTGTGATAAAAACATCTGTCAAACACACATAAAAACCAGAGGGCAGCAGATCATGTGAAAATATAATATTTGTGTCATTCTCAAAACTTTTGGCCATGACTGTATGTGGCAGTTTGGATAAGGTAGATTGCCACCTTTTTGTACCAGGCTCTGGTCTTCCGTTTGACCTGGTATGGTTGCAGAACCTGGTCAACGCCATCCATGAATTTATTATATTCTGTGACACAGACTGGTTTTTCCTTGTCCCTGGTGGAGCCCCTCTCTCTTACCGTCACAGTGGTGTCCGCATGCAGTGTGGTCAGCATGTAGACGTCCTTCTTGTCATTCCACTTCACTGCAAGATGGTCACTTGCGAGTGAGAATGACGCCCCCTTCTCCAATCGTCTGGACACCAACTGTGACAGAAACCCCAGTCTGTTTTTCCTGACTAAAAAACCTGACTGGCACATCCAGACTAATGTGAACTAGGTGCAAACCAAGGGAAGCTACCCCCATGTAAAACATACAAAAAAAGGCTGCACTCAAGCATACTAAAGCATGACAATATGGAATACATGAAATTTAGAATAGCAATATGGCTTTGGAATATAAGGAAAAATTTGAGACGCTTAGTATAAACATTTGGCCAAACATTTTAAAGCCCACCAACCATCGTCAAGGTGGTCTCAATACTGGTGAGTCCCTGACCTAATGTGAACATACCTCTATTAGGCTGATATCTGAATTTCTGGGTGAATATGCACCTCTGTCAGCAATGCCTGCATTTATGGGTAAAGTAGGGACCTGGTGTAATTAAAATCACCACCTGGTGGGGGCGGAGTGCTCGGTCAGCAAGCTAACATTCAATAGACAAAAAACCTGACTGGCACATCCAGACTAATGTGAACTAGGTGCAAACCAAGGGAAGCTACCCCCATGTAAAACATACAAAAAATGGCTGCACTCAAGCATACTAAAGCATGACAATATGGAATACATGAAATTTAGAATAGCAATATGGCTTTGGAATATAAGGAAAAATTTGAGACGCTTAGTATAAACATTTGGCCAAACATTTTAAAGCCCACCAACCATCGTCAAGGTGGTCTCAATACTGGCGAGTCCCTGACCTAATGTGAACATACCTCTATTAGGCTGATATCTGAATTTCTGGGTGAATATGCACCTCTGTCAGCAATGCCTGCATTTATGGGTAAATTAGGGACCTGGTGTAATTAAAATCACCACCTGGTGGGGGCGGAGTGCTCGGTCAGCAAGCTAACATTCAATAGACAAAAAAACCTGACTGGCACATCCAGACTAATGTGAACTAGGTGCAAACCAAGGGAAGCTACCCCCATGTAAAACATACAAAAAAGGCTGCACTCAAGCATACTAAAGCATGACAATATGGAATACATGAAATTTAGAATAGCAATATGGCTTTGGAATATAAGGAAAAATTTGAGACGCTTAGTATAAACATTTGGCCAAACATTTTAAAGCCCACCAACCATCGTCAAGGTGGTCTCAATACTGGTGAGTCCCTGACCTAATGTGAACATACCTCTATTAGGCTGATATCTGAATTTCTGGGTGAATATGCACCTCTGTCAGCAATGCCTGCATTTATGGGTAAAGTAGGGACCTGGTGTAATTAAAATCACCACCTGGTGGGGGCGGAGTTATCGGTCAGCAAGCTAACATTCAATAGACAAAAAAACCTGACTGGCACATCCAGACTAATGTGAACTAGGTGCAAACCAAGGGAAGCTACCCCCATGTAAAACATACAAAAAAAGGCTGCACTCAAGCATACTAAAGCATGACAATATGGAATACATGAAATTTAGAATAGCAATATGGCTTTGGAATATAAGGAAAAATTTGAGACGCTTAGTATAAACATTTGGCCAAACATTTTAAAGCCCACCAACCATCGTCAAGGTGGTCTCAATACTGGTGAGTCCCTGACCTAATGTGAACATACCTCTATTAGGCTGATATCTGAATTTCTGGGTGAATATGCACCTCTGTCAGCAATGCCTGCATATATGGGTAAAGTAGGGACCTGGTGTAATTAAAATCACCACCTGGTGGGGGCGGAGTGCTCGGTCAGCAAGCTAACATTCAATAGACAAAAAATGGGGGTAGCTTCCCTTGGTTTGCACCTAGTTCACATTAGTCTGGATGTGCCAGTCAGGTTTTTTTGTCTATTGAATGTTAGCTTGCTGACCGAACACTCCGCCCCCACCAGGTGGTGATTTTAATTACACCAGGTCCCTACTTTACCCATAAATGCAGGCATTGCTGACAGAGGTGCATATTCACCCAGAAATTCAGATATCAGCCTAATAGAGGTATGTTCACATTAGGTCAGGGACTCACCAGTATTGAGACCACCTTGACGATGGTTGGTGGGCTTTAAAATGTTTGGCCAAAGGTTTATACTAAGCGTCTCAAATTTTTCCTTATATTCCAAAGCCATATTGCTATTCTAAATTTCATGTATTCCATATTGTCATGCTTTAGTATGCTTGAGTGCAGCCTTTTTTTGTATGTTTTTCCTGACTGTCCCCAGGCCCCTGTATTTGCAGCGTGGAGGGATTTATATAGGGGGACGCTTGTATAATAGTTGTCCATATACACATGGTACCCTTGACTTAGAAAGGACGTCATTAGCTGCCACACAATTTTGTCTAGGATGCCAATTGTCTGGGGGCAGTTTGGGGGATTTATTTGGCGGTCCCTACCTTCATGAATTAGGAAGGTGGAAGGGTACCCTGATGAGCTCTCACACGTTTTGTATAGTTTGATTCCGTATTTGGCACACTTGGAGGGGATAAATTGGCGGAATTACACACGGCCCTTGTAGCTCATCAAGGACTCGTCGACTGCCACATTTTTCTCTGGGGTATAGGAATTAAGAAATGAATTTTGTAGGAGGGAAATTAGGGGTCTCAATTTATTTAGCTGATCATAGTTGGGGTCAGTTCTTGGGGGGGCTTGGGAATTGTCACTGAAGTGGAGAGATCTCATCAGGGCTTCATAACGGACTCGGGACATGACGGCAGCAAATATAGGGGTGTTGTGGACAGATTTTGTTGCTCAGTAAGAGCGGAGTGTGTTTTTTTTACTAAACCCATATTCAGGGTAAGGCCTAAAAATGTATTTATTTCGGGTACATTTGTGGGGATCCAGGAACGGGAATGAAATCAGTGGGTTTTTGGGAAATGTATTGTCGGGCATATAGGTTTGTTTGGTGGACGATTAATTCTAGGACGTCGGGGCTAATGAAAATTAAAAAAAAATCAATGGATGTAAAATTGGCGACATCTACTCTTATTCCAGGGACAGCAGAAAAAGGGGGAATATGAGGGGAAAATGAGGTGTCATTATACCACAGCGATGGGGAGACTGCGGTACTTGGTCCTGCCTCCTCTGAACCTTCAGCAGTGATGACCGACTCCGCTACCATCGGGCTGGGGGAAGAGTCATCACTGTCTGAAAGCTGCTCAGGTTCAGAGGCAGATTCTGTTCCACTGCCGGAGGAAAGCAGGCTGTACGCTTGCTCCACGCTGAACGTTCTGTGGGCCATTTTATTTATTTCCCTGCCTAATGATATACTAAACCTAATCTAACTCTAGTATTTTTTTTTCCTCCTAACCCTAACACGTGTAACCCTAACTGCAAAAAATTATAAAAAAAATATATTTTTTATAATCCCCTGACAATGGGTATTGGGATACGGGGATTACGGAGAACGTCCTAAAAAGGACGCTTGCGGACACTGGAGTGGTTGTTTTTCTTCACTGACAGGGCAGCACTTCAGCTGTAGTCTATCTCTCTTCTCTCCCAGAACAACCACAAGCAGAGAAGAGAGAAAGCACAGCCCCAGTGCTGCCATATTTACAAATATTGGGGTTTTGATCGCTGTGATAGGGTCTACCAGAGTAATCAAAACCCAGCAGCCAATGAGAAAATTTCTTTGGTTGCCAGGTGCAGGCAGGCAAATCTTGGCGGGTGCACTGCGCATGCGCCCGCCATTTTCTTTCTGCCGGAGGAAGGAGGAGGGCCGGGGGACCACTACATGGAGACCTAAGGTACCGGGGGTGTGATCGGGGACCCTAATTCTCACCCCTCTGATGTGCGATCACATCAGAGGGGAGAGAAATTTTTATTTTTTATTTTTGTGGTCGCCGTTATACTGTTATAACGGCGATCGCAACACCGGGGTCGGTAAATACCGACCCGGATCATGTTCTCTGGGGTCTCGGCTACCCCCAGCCGAGACCTCAGAGAAAATTGCACACTACCCCCCCCGGCACATCGCGGCGGGCGCACTACGCATGCGCCCGCCATTTTCTCGCCACTGAAGCATGACGGTGCCCACCGGGGGACTCAGGAGGGCCCTAGGACCACCGAGGGCCGCAAGGGGGGGATCAGGGACCCTATTTCTCTCTCCTCTGATGTGCGATCACATCAGGGGAGAGAGAAATTAAATGGCACATCAGATTTTTTTGTTGTTGTTGCAATCGCCGTTATATGGTTAATAACGGCGATCACAACACCGGGGTCAGTAAAAACCGACCAGAATCTTGTTCTCTGGGGTCTCGGCTACCCCTGCAGCTGAGACCCCAGAGAAAATCCGACTCTGGGGGGCGCTATATACTTTTTCCACAGCGCCGTTAATTAACGGCGCTGTGGTTTAAGTACCCTTAACTACCGCCGTTAAAAGGCGTATTGACGGTCGTTAAGGGGTTAAACATGTTTCCTTTGTTTACTATGATGTTTACATTGTTTTTTCCTTTCAGGTTCTTATAATAAAGGATCCTCTGCTGATAACGTCTCTGCGGGAATCTTCCTGATTAATGTGTCAGGGATGAATAAGGACAGAGGCAAGATGGCGGAGAGGATAATAAACCTCACCCTGGATGTAATCTTCCATCTTACCGGAGAGGTGAGAGGCTCTGATGTCATTACATGACCTCATTATCTATGGGAATAACAGGGGATATGACCGGAGAGGTGAGAGGCTCTGATGTCATCACATGACCTTATTATCTGAGAGGTGAGAGGCTCTGATGTCATCACATGACCTTATTATCTATGGGAATAACAGGGGATATGACCGGAGAGGTGAGAGGTTCTGATGACATCACATGACATCATTATCTATGGGAATAACGGGATATGACCGGAGAGGTGAGAGGTTCTGATGTCATCACATGACCTCATTATCTATGGGAATAACAGGGGATATGACCGGAGAGGTGAGAGGCTCTGATGTCATCACATGACCTCATTATCTATGGGAATAGCAGGGGATATGACCGGAGAGGTGAGAGGCTCTGATGACATCACATGACCTCATTATCTATGGGAATAACTGGATATGACCAGAGAGGTGATGGACTCTGGAGATGTCTGTAGTGATATTATTAATGTCTCCACACTCAGGATTACACAGTAGTGAAGACCTCTAGTGATCGCTGTCAGGCCCCTGTGTATGAAGGACAAGGAGGATCCCTGAGCCCAATCCAGGGGCCTCCAGCTCACCCCCGGATACATGAGGACATCAATGACCAGAAGATCCTAGAACTCACCAACAAGATGATTGAGCTGCTGACTGGAGAGGTGACGCTGCTGGGAATGCTGGGACATTATACAGGACAGCACTGGAGGATTCTGGGTGATGACGGTATCATTGTGTGTGTCAGGTTCCTATAAGGTGTCAGGATGTCACCGTCTATTTCTCCATGGAGGAGTGGGAGTATCTAGAAGGACACAAGGATCGGTACCAGGAGGTGATGATGGAGCACCGGCCCCGCACATCACCAGGTAATAGACAGGACTAAATACACACGGCCTATAATTCTCTGTGTTTAATAATGATGTCCGCCCTGTCTGTGTCTCCTCAGTTCTCTCCAGTAAGAGTACAACCCCAGAGAGATGTCCCGCTTCTCCTCCTCCACAGGACCATCAGGTAGATGGAGATCTCCCTATGATGTGTAGACGGCTGTGACGTCCTTGTGTTCAGTCTTGTTTTCTCCTCCAGTATTATATGTTTTATACTTGTGTAATGAGAGCGGTGGAGACGGCAGGATCACAGCTGACCACAGACATCACATGTCCGGATCTTCTCACCATTATTCCCGGGGACTTCTCCCATCATCGGGGACTTTTACAATATTTGTTTTGCAGGTTTTGGATCCGGATAAAGATCTGAACAATATTAATGGTCCAGAGAGAAATGTGAGGGGCGATCAGCGGTGTAAAGAGGAGACCCCTAATGTAAGGAGTGATCAGCGGTGTAAAGAGGAGACCCCTAATGTGAGGGGCGATCAGCGGTGTAAAGAGGAGACCCTTAATGTGAGGAGCGATCAGCGGTATAAAGAGGAGACCCCTAATGTGAGGAGCGATCAGTGGTGTAAAGAGGAGACCCCTAATGTGAGGAGCGATCAACGGTGTAAAGAGGAGACCCCTAATGTGAGGGGCGATCAGCGGTGTAAACAGGAGACCACTAATGTGAGGAGCGATCAGTGGTGTAAAGAGGAGACCCCTAATGTGGGAGGTGATCAGCGGTGTGAAGAGGAGACCCCTACAGATCACTGCCCAGGTGAGGGTCTTTAGATGAATACTCACTTTCAGCACATTCTGAATTGATAATGATGTGATCCTGTTATATGTGAGGTCACAGGTCGTCATTTATAATATGGATGATAATATTATTTTTAATACAAAATTAAATTTCCTGTTTATGATCTCTGCAGCCGCTGGAGGCTGCCATTTCTAGTAGCCGCTGTGTAAGCGTCTGAGCTCCTGTGCCCGAGGGCGGCCGTATTTGTGGTGTGTAAGTGGGTATAGGGGACTGCGGCCGGTGTCCGACCAATCTCCTACATTGTGGCTGCCTCCGGCTGTGAACTGGGCATGCTGTAGATAAAGCTGTCATCTATATGTTTAAAGCTGAGTGTATGTATCAAGCCACCCCACTCCACTGTGCTCATAACAGGAAGTTGCTGTGTGAGTGGAAAATAGTGGCGTGATTGGAAAATGACAGGTGTGAGGGGAAAATGAGAGAAGTGAGGTGCTGCTGCAGTATGAGGTTGTGTATAGAGAAGAGTGAGGCGCTGCAGTATGAGGCTGTGTATAAGGCCACGTTCACACGTTCATTATTTATAAGCCAAAACCACGAGTGGGAGACAAATACAGAAGTGGTGACGTGTTTCTAATACTTTTCCTCTGATTGTTTTACTCCAAGTTTTAGCTTTCAAATACTGAGGTAAAAATACTGACCAAATAACTTGTGAACGAGGTGTAAAGGAGAAAAGTGAGGTGCTGCAGAAGAAGTAGGCTGTGTATACTACACGCTTTATTGCAATTAATGCGATTTCTCTCGGAATCAAGTGTTTCCAATTGTATATGGAAGAGGAGTGTAAGGTGCTGCCGGAGGAGGCGACTATAATGCCGCGGTCACACTGGCGACAAAATCGGACGACTGCAAAGCGATGAAATATCGCATTGCAGTCGGACCAATGTTAATCTATGGAGCAGCTCCCACCATCCGATTTTTATTTTCGTCCGTTTTATACGTGCTAGTGAAATCGCAGCATTGTGGGTCGACAATCGCCAATGCAAGTCTATGGGTGCGATGAAAAATCGGATTACAAACGGACCTCACGTGTGACTTGCGATTAAATCGCACCGGTTTTCCTTTAGAAAAGTCGGCAATTTATCCCCGGCTATACTGTAAAATTACACTGACAGGTTTAATAAAGAATAGAAAGAATACATATACACACATAGAATACATATATATATATACATATATATATATGTATATATATATATATGTATATATATACATATATTTATAGTTCATACACTTCTACATAGTATAATAGCCGCTAATTCAATTGCGGCTTTTATGAAATTACAGACCCAACATGAAATGACACATGGTTTACATACAGTTAACCATGTAATTTCATGTAGTTTGATATATGGTTTTCACTAACAATTACATGAGTGTATGTGTGCAAAATTTCATGCATGTAGGGGTTAATTAAAGGTGTAAATTCGTTGAAAAAAAATGCGTGGGCTCCCGCGCTATTTTCTCCACCAGACAGGGAAAGCCAGCGAGTGGGGGCAGATAATAATAGCCTAGGGAGGGTGCATTTATTTTGTGCCCCCCTGGCTACTAACATCTGCCCCCACCCACCTATAATTAGATGCACCCTTTCTGGCACTTATCCGGTCTATTCCCATTGCCCTGTAGCGGTGGCTAATGGGTTAATAATGGGTTAAAGCCACCTTGCTATTGGAAGGTGACTTTAAGCCAGGTTAATAATTGAGAGTTGTCAATTAGACAACTCTCAATTATTAATCCTATGGTATGAAATTTAAAAAAAAACACGCACACATTAATTAAAAATCATTTTAATGAAATAAACACACAGTTTTTTACCATCTTTTATTTTACTGGTATTCCTTCGATTCCCTTGTTCTGTAATAAAAAAAATAATAAAACAACATTATTCTTACCTATCCCACGCTCTGTCAGGTCCAACGCTGTAATCCTTCACAAGGGTTAACTGGTTTACAGCAAGCAGCGCAGCTAATGCTGGCAGCTCAGCTGTAAGCCCCGGAACAAATGAGCTCATCTCCCGGCTGACAGGAGAGGAAGTGATTAACTGGGAAGTTTAATTGATTGCTTCCCAGGTTAATCAGTTAAGTTCAGGTCACTTCAACATCAGTTTTTTTTTTTACGTTGTGTGTGACCCCATCCTAAAGGAGAAAAGCTGTGCTGCAGAAAATTGATGTGAATAAAGGGGAGCGTGAGGAAGGAGGCTGTGTAAAAAGGAGCATGAAGTGCAGGAGGAATAAGGCCCCTTAACTGCCGCCGTTAAAAGTCGTATCGGCAGTCGTTAAGGGG
>JARQOD010000298.1:87443-172046 GCA_033576555.1 Oophaga sylvatica
CTTTCAGGGAGGTACCCGCAGCAGGGGGCCCATGCACGAGGGTAAAACATATTCGGCCCTGGGCAAAAAAGGGGAAACATCTGTATTTCGGCGGTCCACTTTCCCCGGGAGGAGAACTGGAAAAGCGGATTTCCTAGCTGTAGGGGTAGCGTCCGGGGAATGGTCGCCCCATCCCAACGTTTTAGCAGATAGCCTACGTGGGGAAAACCCCCGATGGGGCCCCTGATGGCCCCCGGGAAAAAAACCCCAACTACCCAAACTTGTCCCCCGATCCCGGGTCCGAGGCTTTGCCCAGGGGGCCCCCTGGTTTACGGGATCTTTTCACTCCGTATTTGTTTCCCTTTTACCTCTGCCCCCAAAGGGTGACAGAAAATCAAGATAGAAGGGGTCCAGGGGACATTATGCTCCGGATTGGCCACGTCGCTATGGTAGCAGAGCTGGTACATTTGCTCCCCCGACGCCCCCGCGTCTCCCGTGCGGGGGACCTTCTCTCCCGGGCCCATTTTTTCCAAAACCAGAACTCAGCGGTCCTTGTTTGACGGCCGGGCCCCGTTGAATCTTGGATTGACCTGGTGGATTTCCCCCCAAAAAGGTCCGCCCAATGGCTAGCGCCGAAACCCCCTCGGCTGTTCTACCCCCATACTTGGAAGGTTTTTTTTACGGGTGCGGGAACGGTTTTTCCCCGCTTCTTTTCTTCCCAACATTCTGGCTTTTTCCCCAAAGGGCCTAGATTAAGGCCTAGCGCCAAGCACTTTGAGAAGTTCACCCTTGTCTGTTTTTTTTCAGGTTTAAAGTATAATTTAAGGTTAAAGACCTTTTTTAGGGGGTTGCCCCTTAATGCCCACTTACGGGTCCTTAGACTTTGGGTCCCCTTGTTTTTTGGGGAAGGGTTTGGATGATTTTCTGAGCGGGCTCCCTCTGGGGGTTACAGCGGTATGTGGGATTGGGAATCAGGTTTATGATTGGTTTTTTTTTAGGGGGAAACATTTTCCCATCAGGGTTCCGGTGATCAATTGTTTTGGTCTGAACCCTTTTTTCCGTTTCCCCTTTTAGCCTGCTGTGTCGTGTCTGCATTCCCGCTACAGATAAGACAATTTTTATTTTTTTGTTTTTGCTTTAAATTTTTGCTTTGGCCTGCACTTCGGGGGGCCCCTGGTCCCTCGGGGGCCGTTCGTTTTTCAGATGGTTTTGTACTTTTTTTTTTCCAGTTTTTTCGTGGCTGCTGTTTTTTTTTTACACCCCGAGAACAATTTGGTGGGGAGGTCGTGTGATCTAGGTGATTTTGAATTAGTAGAGTTGGTGTTTTTCAGGGTTTTCTGGGATTGCAGTAAGTACCCTTCCTGTCCTTTTCTATTTAGATAGGTTTGGGCCCCAGCGTTTGCTCATTACTATTTTTTTCTGTGTCAGTATTTCCTCTTGTCTAACCGCCATTACATGTTTTGGGGGCTTTTTATTATCTTTGGGGGTTCTGCCCCGGGGGCAGATAGCTTTCCTATTTCTATCTTTAGGTGTAGTTAGTTTTCAGGCTGTGACGAGGCGTCTAGGACCATCGTAGGAACGCTCCACGGCTGCCTTGTTGTGGTGGTTAGTCAGGGTACTGCAATCCCATAGATTCCAACTGCTCTGGTGTATTTCCTTTTTTTACCTGCATCCTCAGCTACCGAAAACATAACAGTATAAACCGGCCATAAAAATTGTATGGTACTCACAGAAGGGAAAAAATATTTGAAGGAAGAAAAGTTGTCAGAGATATTTTTCTGTTTGTTGCATTTTTTTTTTCCTCTGTATCTCGGGGTGCTGGGGAGGATCTTTTTCCCAATGGAGTTTGCACAGTTGTCTGGCCGTGTGGATCAGCTTGCCACTGAGGTTCAGAGTATTGCTGCATATTCTTGCTGGGTTGCCTGTTGTGGAACCTAGGATCCCCATGCAGATTTGTTTTTAGGGGATCGAGCTAAATTTCAGAATTTCAAAAATAACTGTAAATTGTTTTTTGCCTTAAAATCAAAGGGTCCTCAGGAAACGCGCGCAGCAGGTTAAAAATTGTCATCTCTCTCCTGCGCGGCGATCCTCAGGATTGGGCTTTTTCCCTGACACCTGGGGATCCTGTTTTGAGTGATGTTGATGCATTTTTTCAGGCTTTGGGGTTATTGTACGATGAGCCTAATGTCATGATCAAGCTGAAAAAGCCTTGTTGCATTAAATCAGGGGCTTGATGACGCTGAGTTATACTGTCAGAGATTCCGTAGGTGGGCAGTCCTGACCAAATGGAATGACGACGCTTTGGCAGCTCTTTTTCGGGAAGGGTCGTCGGATAATGTAAAGGATGTTATGGTGGGATTCCCTGTCCCCTCTGGTCTCAATGATTCTATGTCATTAGCGATTCAAATTGACAGACGTTTGCGTGAGCGGAGAAGTATGCGTGGAGTGGTGTTGCCTTGTGAGCCAGCTGCTGAGCCATGCAGTGTGATGGAGTGGTGTCTGGGGCACAGCGTCATGAGTTTCGAAAGCGCAATGGGTTATGTTTCTACTGTGGTGATGCCTCTCATGCTATTTCAGTCTGCCCTAAGCGGGGAAGACGTTTTGCCGCTCAGTTGTCTTGGGTAGTGTTCAGACTAAGTTTTTTATTAACTGTCACTCTGATATGCTCTCTGTCCTCATTTTTGCTCAGGCTTTCGTTGATTCTGGAGCAGCTATTAACCTGTGGATTATGATTTTGCTAAACGTTGTGGATTTCCCTTGATACCCCTACAGAAGTCTATTCCCCTACTGGGGATCGATTCTACCCCTTTGGCTGAGAATAAACCCCAGTTTTCTACTCAGGTGTAATGAGGGGTTGAACATGATCACCAGGAGTGCTGCAAATTTTTGGTTCTATATAATCTGCATGACATTATCGTGCTGGGTTTCCCTTGGTTACAGTCTCATAATCCTGTTTTGGATTGGAAATTCTGTGTCTGTAACCAGTTGGGGCTGCCAATGTGTTAATACCAACACTCCTGTTTTTTCTGCCTCCCCCAGGCTGAGGATGTTCCTGACTTTTTGTTTGATTTTTCTGATGTGTTTAGCGAAAGTAAATCTGCATCCTTACCTCCCCATAGGAGCTATGACTGCGCTATTGAATTAGTGCCAGGTAGTAAATTCCCTAAGGGTCGCCTTTTTAACTTGTCTGTACCTGAACATGACGCTATGCGGTCTTATATCAAGGAATCATTGGGAAAGGGTCATATCAGACCATCCTCTTCACCCTTAGGTGCGGTTTTTTCTTTGTGGCCAAAAAAGATGGTTCATTAAGGCCGTGTATTGATTATCGTCTCTTGAACAATATTACTGTGAAATATCAATACCCGTTACCTTGATTTCTGACTGTTTTCCAGGGTGAAAAACGCTACTTGGTTTACCAAGCTTGACTCAGGGGGGCGTATAAACCTTATTCGTATTAAGCACGGGGATGAATGGAAGACGGCATTTAACACCCCTGAAGGGCATTTTGAGTACCTTGTGATGCCCTTTGGGCTCACTAATGCTCCTTCCGTCTTCCAGTCCTCATGAATGACATTTTCAGGGATTTTGTGGACAAGTTTCTGATTGTTTATTTGGATGATATCTTGATTTTTTCTAATGACTGGGACTCTCATGTGAAACATGTTCGAACTGTATTCCAGATTTTGAGAGAGAATGCTCTGTATGTGAAGGGATCAAAGTGTCTTTTTGGCGTACAGAAGATCTCATTTCTGGGATTCATTTTGTCCCCATCTGTTATTGAAATGGACCGGTCAAGGTTCAGGCCATCTGTGATTGGGTCCAACCTACTTCATTAAAGGCTCTTCAGAGATTTTTGGGTTTTGCCAATTTTTTATCGTAATTTATTGGTAATTTCTCTGTTATTGTTAAACCATTAACTGATTTGACCAGAAAGGGTTCTGATGTGGTGAATTGGCCTCCTGAGGCAGTCTCTGCGTTTCAGGAACTTAAGCAGAGATTCACTTCTGCTCCTGTTCTACGGCAGCCTGATGTTTCTCTGCCATTTCAGGTGGAGGTTGATGCCTCTGAAATTGGGGCAGGTGCCGTTTTGTCCCAAAAAGATCCAGAGACCTCTAAAAGTAACCCTTGTGCCTTTTTCTCTCGAAAATTTTCTCCTACTGAACGTAATTATGACGTGGGTAATCGGGAGTTATTGGCCATGAAGTGGGCTTTTGAAGAGTGGAGACATTGGCTGGAGGGAGCCAAACATCAGGTGGTGGTCCTTACGGACCATAAGAATCTGGTCTATCTGGAATCTGCCAAGCGACTCAATCCTAGACAGGCCAGGTGGGCCTTGTTTTTCACACGTTTTAATTTTGTGGTTTCCTTTCTTCCTGGCACTAAGAATGTTAAGGCGGATGCCCTCTCGAGGAGTTTCCTTGCGGACTCTCCTGAGCTATCTGATCCCTCTGTTATTTTGAAGGAGGGTGTAGTTCTTTCCGCCATCTCGCCCAATTTGAGACTTGCTCTGGAGGGGTGTCAGGAGGATAGGCCCGAGCGCTGCCCTGTTGGAAAATTGTTTGTCCCGGACCAATGGAAAAAGAGTGTGATGTCTGAGATTCATTGTTCCGCATTGGCTGGGCATCCCGGAATTTTTGGTACCAGAGACTTGGTTAGTCGGTCCTTTTGGTGGCCTACCTTGTCTCGCGATGTCAGGGAATTTGTGCAGTCCTGCGGGACTTGCTCTCGCTCCAAGCCTTGCTCTCGCTCTAGTGGTTTGTTGATGCCATTGCCTGTGCCCAAGAGACCATGGACCCATATCTCTATGGATTTCATTTCCGATCTTCCTGTTTCTCAGAGAATGACCACCATCTGGGTAATTTGTGATAGGTTTTCCAAAATGATACATCTTGTGCCATTACCTAAGTTGCCTTCCTCCTCTGAATTGGTGCCGTTGTTCCTTCAGCACGTGGTTCGTTTACACGGCATTCCTGAGAACATTGTGTCTGACAGAGGAGTCCAGTTTGTTTCCAGATTTTGGAGGACTTTTTGTTCTAAACTGGGTGTTCAATTGTCTTTCTCCTCGGCATTTCATCCTCAGACCAATGGTCAAACTGAGAGAACAAACCAGACATTGGAGACTTATCTAAGATGCTTTGTGTCTGCTGATCAGGATGACTGGGTCTCTTTTTTGCCTTTGGCTGAGTTTGCTCTTAATAATAGGGCTAGCTCTGCCACTTTGATGTCTCCGTTTTTCTGTAATTCTGGGTTTCACCCTCGATTTTCTTCAGGACAGACGGAGGCTTTTGTCTGTCCAGGTGTTGACTCTGTTGTTGAGCGTATGCAGCAGATTTGGGACCAGGTAGTGGAGAGGTTGTCCCTCTCTCAGGAGAAGGCCCAGCGGTTTGCTAATCGGCATAGGACTGGTGGTCCTCGGTTTAAAGTGGGGGACTTGGTCTGGTTGTCCTCAAAGAATATTCCTATGAGAGTAGCATCTCCTAAATTTAAGCCTAGGTTCATTGGACCTTATAAGATCATGGAGATTATTAATCCTGTTTCTTTTCGTTTGCTTCTTCCAGGGACATTTAAGATCCATAACGTGTTCCACAAGTCCTTGTTGAAGAGGTTTGTTGAGCCAGTGGTTCCTGCTGCTGTGCCTCCTGACCCTGTTTTGGTTGAGGGCAATCTGGAGTATGTGGTTGAGAAAATATTGGATTCTCGTTTTTCTAGACGAAGACTCCAGTATTTGGTTAAATGGAGAGGTTATGGTCAGGAAGATAATTCTTGGGTGTTTGCTTCGGACATCCATGCTAGGAGACTTATCCGTGCGTATCATAGAACTCATCCTGACCGACCTGGTTGCTCAAATGAGGGTTCGGTGACCCCTCTCAAGGGGGGGGTACTGTTGTGAATGGATTTGAGATGAGTTCTGAGCAGAGGCTCCCTCTGGTGGTTACAAGCGGTACTAGTGAGGATTGGGAATCAGGTGTTACTGATTGGTCTTATTTAAGGGAATCATTTTCCCATCAGGGTTGCCGGTGATCAATTGTTCTGGTCTGAATCCTTCTTTCCAGTTTCCCTTGTAGCCTGCTGTGTCGTGTCTGCATCTCCTGCTATCAGATAAGACAATTTCTTATTTTGTGTTTTTGCTATATTTTTGCATTTGGTCCTGCACTTCTGTGGGGGCCTTCTGGGTCCCCTCCGGGGGCTTCTGCCCTCTCAGTTTAGTCCAGCCACTGTGTTTTGTACTTTTGCTTTTTCCAGTTTTTTCAGTGGCTGCTGTTTTTGTTACACCAGAGAACTAATTTAGGTGGTAGAGGTCGTGTGATCTCAGGTGATTTTGAAATTAGTAGAGTTGGTGTTTTTCAGGGTTTTCTGGGATTGCAGTAAGTACCCTTCCTGTCCTTTTCTATTTAGATAGTTTGGGCCCCAGCGTTTGCTCATACTATTTTCTTTCTGTGTCAGTATTTCCTCTTGTCTAACCGCCATTACATGTTTGGGGGCTTTCTATTATCTTTGGGGTTCTGCTCCGGGGCAGATAGCTTTCCTATTTCTATCTTTAGGTGTAGTTAGTTTCTCAGGCTGTGACGAGGCGTCTAGGACCATCGTAGGAACGCTCCACGGCTGCCTCTAGTTGTGGTGGTTAGTCAGGGTACTGCAATCCCATAGATTCCAACTGCTCTGGTGTATTTCCTTTTTTTACCTGCACTCCTCAGCTACCGAAACATAACACTTGTTCTGGGAGTTCTGCAGGAATCTCCATTTGAGCCTCTTCAGGAAGTTTCCTTGACATACCTTTCTTGGAAGGTGGTGTTTTTGGTAGCCATAACATCCATAAGGCGGGTCTCGGAGCTGGCGGCACTATCTTGCCGAGCTCCGTACTTACTATTTCATCACGATAAGCTGGTGCTCATGCCAGCACCACCTTTTTTGCCAAAGGTCGTATCCTCATTTCATATCAATGAGGACATTGTTTTGCCCTCATTTTGCCCAGCGCCGACGCACCGGGTGGAGAAAGCTCTCCATACGCTGGATCTGGTGAGAGCACTCAGGAGATATGTATCTCAGACGGCATCCTTTCGGCAGACCGACACGCTGTTCATCCTCCCTGAGGGTCGCAGGAAGTGTCTCGCTGGCTCAAGATCAACTTTGGCCAGATGGATACGGTTAACCATTCAGGAGACCTACCGCATCAGAGGCGCTGTGGTTCCCACAGGAATCAGGGCTCACTCCACCAGAGCGGTGGGTGCCTCCTGGGCTCTTCGGCATCAGGCTTCGGCGGAAAGGTTTGTAAGGCGGCAACCTGGTCCAGTCTGCATACTTTCTCTAAACATTATATATCCATACTCAGGCTTCAGCGGATGCAAGTCTGGGTAGAAGGATTCTTCAGGGCGCAGTAGCGCACCTATAGGCAATACCTGGTTACGACTTATACTGTGGAGTCAGTTTCCCACCCAAGGGACTGCTTTCGGACATCCCACAGTCTTGTGTCCCCCAATGAGACGAAGGAGAAATAATGATTTTTGTGTTACCGTAAAATCCTTTTCTCCGAGACGCTCATTGGGGGACACAGCACCCACCCTAATAGCCGGATGGCTTTGTTTTTTTAGTTAATCCTAGTTTTGTCTGTTCTGGTGGGTTTATTTCTGGATTATGGTACCTGTGTTAACACTGATTTACTTTTTGTCCTACTGCTTATTGCACTAAACTGGGTTCGCCTGCGGCCAGTGTCGAAGTGTATACGGCGGAGGAGGAGCTAACCTTTTTTTTATATCTACTTAGTGTCAGCCTCCTAGCGGCAGTAGCATACACCCACAGTCCTGTGTCCCCCAATGAGCGTCTCGGAGAAAAGGATTTTACGGTGAGTAACACAAAAATTCGTATTTCCTGTCCTGGTGGGCGGATACCCTCTCTCAGGTGGTGCTGTCATGGGCTCTGTAAAATCCCGTTAATGGTAAGTAACTTAGATTTTTTTTTCACAAAAGTGATCTTTTTGCCCCCAATTTTTTATTTTAACAAGGGTAGCAAAAGGAATTGGACCCAAAAGTTGTTGTGCAATTTGTCCTGAGTATGGTGATACCCCATATGTGGGGGTAAACCTCTGTTTGGGTGCACGGTAGAGCTCGGAAGGGAAGGAGCGCCGTTTGACTTTTTCAATGCAGAATTGGCTGGAATTGAGATTGGACGCCATGTTGCGTTTGCAGAGGCCCTGATGTGCCTAAACAGTGGAAACCCCCACAAGTGACACCATTTTGGAAACTAGACCCCTAAGGAACTTATCTAGATGTGTGGTGAGCACTTTGAAACACCAAGTGCTTCACAGAAGTTTATAACGTAGAGCCGTAAAAATAAAAAAGCATATTTTTTTCACAAAAGTGATCTTTTTGCCCCAATTTTTTATTTTAACAAGGGTAGCAAGAGGAATTGGACCCCAAAACTTGTTGTGCAATTTGTCCTGAGTATGCTGATACCCCATATGTGGGGGTAAACCTCTGGGTGCACGGTAGAGCTCGGAAGGGAAGGAGCGCCTTTTGACTTTTAATCTCAAAATTGTGAGAACGGATGCCATGTCTGGTTTGGACATGTGCCTAAACAGCAGAAACCCCCCAAAACTGACCCCATTTTGGAAACTACACCCCTCAAAGATTTTATCCAGGGGTATATTGAGCAATGTTAACCCACAGGTACGACACAGAATTTGATAACATTAGGTCGTCATATTGAAAAAGTTCATTTTTTCCACAAAAATCTTGTTTTGACCTGAATTTCTCACTTTTGTCAGAGATTACACCAAAAAGTGGACCCCACAATTTGTTACCCACTTTCTTATGAGTGTGGCGATATCCCATATGTAGTCAAAAAATGCAGTGCTCAGACAGAATGGGGGACAATGTGACAAATTTGGCTTTATTTGAAAATCCTTCCAGGAATTATCACTCACAGGGAGGCATGCTCCTAAAAATACATTGGCTGATTATAAAATTTGGTCTTGCTAACAAAACAGTTGTCCCGCATTTGCGTATATTGTAGCAGGAAGAATAAACTGTACTGGAATGATGGGCAAAATGTGGAGGAAAATGCAGCAACTATGTGGCAAAGCTGAGTTTGTTCCAAAGATGAAAGAGTACCAGCAGGGCTAGCATGGAAGACACTTTCAGAGACTGGTCGTACAACGTCCTTTTAGCTCCATCAATCCCTATATGAGAGACGAATGTGCCAATAGACGTGGTGCACCATAGCAAGCTCCCACCCGCCAAGGTCAAACAACCAATCCCCTACAGAATCTGTAAAGTATTGTCTGGTACCAGAGGTTCGGCAAGAACCATACAGTAAAGCCCATAGTGTAGAAGTATGGAGCTTCCTCATTATTAGAGACCCTCCAATAAAGTGATCATGCCCGTATCACCAACATAAATATAAGTAATAGAAATGGAAGCCAAAGTTTTGTGTAGCAAGACAGTCGTTAAAAACAGTCAAAATTAGATAAATGGTCAAAAATGTTTGAGTAATCAAGTCCTAGAATTGATTTTTAGATGACGTGACTTTTCTGGAACATTTGTGGGGTCCACACTCTGGGGTGTACAGACGTGGGTACGTGGATGAGAATTTGTTGGAATAGTAGTTTGGTATGGGATTGATCAAGTGTTGGAATTAATTGTGGAATGGGGTAAAATGGGATCTACTAATGATAATATTTTCTATTACTTGTTCCAAATTACTCTACTGCGGCCTCTAAACAGAAAATAAAAATTATATAAAAAAAACAATATTTGTAGGTGGTGTGGTAGGTCTCAAAGCAGTGGGAGATACAAAGGCCTGGTTGGGATGGGCATGTGGGGCAATGGTACCAGGAATCACTCCATTTGCCATGCTTCCTGCAAACCCGGCATTGTTTTTGAGGATACCTTTGGGTGGGAATGACAGGGATAGGGTGAGGAAAATGGCGCTCTGCATGTCTCCGGGAATCCTCAGACTCGAAGGCTTCCCCCCGGTGCCGTATGACTCAAACATGAGGCCCTCAATTTTTTCCTGAAACTGGAGGAATGTGAGGGGTCCTTGGGACTTCTTGTACAGGACAAAGCTGTTGTATGTGGCAGTTTGAATAAGGTAGATTGCCACCTTTTTGTACCAGGCCCTGGTCTTCCGTTTGACCAGGTATGGTTGCAGAACCTGGTCTGATAAATCAACGCCACCCATGAATTTATTATACTCTGTGATGCAGACCGGTTTTTCCTTGTCCCTGGTGGCTCCCCTCTCTCTGACCGTCACAGTGGTGTCCACATGCAGTGTGGTTAGCATGTAGACGTCCTTCCTGTCATTCCACTTCACTGCAAGATGGTCACTTGCGAGTGAGACTGACGCCCCCTTCTCCAAACGTCTGGACACCAACTGTGACGGAAACCCCACTCTGTTTTTCCTGACTGTCCCCCAGGCCCCTGTATTTGCAGCGTGGAGGGATTTATATAGGGGGACGCTTGTATAATAGTTGTCCATATACACATGGTACCCTTGACTTAGGAAAGGTGTCATTAGCTGCCACACAATTTTGTCTAGGATGCCAATTGTCTGGGGGCAGTTTGGGGGGTTTATTTGGCGGTCCCTACCTTCATGAATTAGGAAGGTGGAAGGGTACCCTGATGAGCTCTCACACGTTTTGTATAGTTTGAATCTGTATTTGGCACACTTGGAGGGGATAAATTGGCGGAATTACAGACGGCCCTTGTAGCTCATCAAGGACTCGTCGACTGCCTCATTTTTCTCTGGGGTATAGGAATTAAGAAATTATTTTTGTAGGAGGGAAATTAGGGGTCTCAATTTATTTAGCCGATCATAGTTGGGGTCATTTCTTGGGGGGGCTTGGGAATTGTCACTGAAGTGGAGAAATCTCATCAGGCTTCATAATGGAATCGGGACATGACGACAGCAAATATAGGGGTGTTGTGGACAGATTTTGTTGCTCAGTAAGAGCGGAGTGTGTTTTTTTTTACTAAACCCATATTCAGGGTAAAAAATTTATTTATTTCGGGGACATTTGTGGGGATCCAGGAACGGGAATGAAAGGCAGTGGGTTTTTGGGAAATGTATTGTCGGGCATATAGGTTTGTTTGGTGGACGATTAATTCTAGGACTTCGGGGCTAATGAAAATTTGGAAAAAATCAATGGAGGTAAAATTGGCGACATCTACTCTTATTCCAGGAACAGAAGAAAAAGGGGGAATATGAGGGGAAAATGAGGCGTCATTATACCACAGCGATGGGGGGGACTGCGGTGCTTGGTCCTGCCTCCTCTGAACCTTCAGCAGTGACGACTGACTCCGCTACCATCGGGCTGGGGGATCCCGTGGAGGAAGAGTCGTTGCCACTGTCAGAAAGCTGCTCAGCTTCAGAGGCAGATTCTGTTTCACTGCCGGAGCTGCCGGAGGAAAGCAGGCTGTACGCTTGCTCCACGCTGAACGTTCTGTGGGCCATTTTATTTATTTCCTGCCTAATGAAATACTAAACCTAATCTAACTCTAGTATTTTTTTTCCTCCTAACCCTAACACGTGTAACCCTAACTGCAAAAAATTATAAAAAAAAATATATTTTTTATAATCCCTGACAATGGGTATTGGGATACGGGGATTACGGAGAACGTCCTAAAAAGGACGCTTGCGGACACTGGAGTGGTTGTTTTTCTTCACTGACAGGGCAGCACTTCAGCTGTCGCCGTTACACTGTTATAACGGGCGATCGCAACACCGGGGTCGGTAAATACCGACCCGGATCATGTTCTCTGACCCCAGAGAAAATCGAAACCCCCCCCCCCCCCCCGGCACATCGCGGCGGGCGCACTTCGCATGCGTCTGCCATTTTCTCACCACTGAAGCATGACGGCGCCAGGAGGGGGATCGGGGACCCTGTTTCTCTCTCCTCTGATTTCCGATCACATCAGAGGAGAGAAAAATTACTGTAAATGGCACATCAGATTTTTTTTTTTGTTTTGTTTCAATTGCCTTTATAGGGTTAATAATGGCGATCGCAACACCGGGGTCGGTAAAAACCGACCCGAATCTTGTTCTCTGGGGTCTCGGCTATCCCCAGCAGCCGAGACCCCGGAAAAAAATCCGACTCTGGGGGGCGCTATATACTTTTTCCACAGCGCCGTTAATTAACGGCGCTGTGGTTTAAGTACCCTTAATCACCGCCGTTAAAAGGCGTATCGGCGGTCGTTAAGGGGTTAAACATGTTTCCTTTGTTTACTATGATGTTTACACTGTTTTTTCCTTTCAGGTTCTTATAATAAAGGATCCTCTGCTGATAACGTCTCTGCGGGAATCTTCCTGATTAATGTGTCAGGGATGAATAAGGACAGAGGCAAGATGGCGGAGAGGATAATAAACCTCACCCTGGAGATAATCTTCCATCTTACCGGAGAGGTGAGAGGCTCTGATGTCATCACATGACATTATTATGAACGGATAGACGGAGGTGGGGCTGTATCCTGATCATTATCTATGGGAATAACGGATATGACCGGAGAGGTGAGAGGATCTGATGTCATCACATGACCTCATTATCTATGGAATAACAGGATATGACCGGAGAGGTGAGAGGTCTGATGTCATCACATGACCTCATTATCTATGGAATAACGGGATATGACCGGAGAGGTGAGAGGCTCTGATGTCATCATGACCTCATTATCTATGGGATAACAGGGGATATGACCGGAGAGGTGAGAGGCTCTGATGTCATCCATGACCTCATTATCTATGGGAATAACAGGGATATGACCGGAGAGGTGAGAGGCTCTGATGTCATCACATGACCTCATTATCTATGGGAATAGGATATGACGAGGTAGAGGCTGTCGCAGACCTCTTATGGGATAACGGGATATGACCGGAGAGGTGAGAGGCTCTGATGTTATCACATGACCTCGTTATCTATAGGAATAACGGGATATGACCGGAGAGGTGAGAGGCTCTGATGTCATCACATGACTTCATTATCTATGGGAATAACAGGGGATATGGCCGGAGAGGTGAGAGGCTCTGATGTCATAACATGACCTCATTATCTATGGGAATAACAGGGGATATGACCGGAGAGGTGAGAGGTTCTGATGTCATCACATGACCTCATTATCTATGGGAATAACAGGTGATATGACCGGAGAGGTGAGAGGTTCTGATGTCATCACATGACCTCATTATCTATGGCAATAACGGGATATGACCGGAGAGGTGAGAGGCTCTGATGTCATCACATGACCTCATTATCTATGGGAATAACGGGATATGACCAGAGAGGTGATGGACTCTGGAGATGTCTGTAGTGATATTATTAATGTCTCCACACTCAGGATTACACAGTAGTGAAGACCTCTAGTGATCACTGTCAGGCCCCTGTGTCTGAAGGACGGGGAGGAACCCTGAGCCCAATCCCGGGGCCTTCACCTCACCCCCGGATACATGAGGACATCAATGACCAGAAGATTCTAGAACTCACCAACAAGATGATTGAGCTGCTGACTGGAGAGGTGACGCTGCTGGGAATGCTGGGACATTATACAGGACAGCACTGGAGGATTCTGGGTGATGACGGTATCATTGTGTGTGTCAGGTTCCTATAAGGTGTCAGGATGTCACCGTCTATTTCTCCATGGAGGAGTGAGAGTATCTAGAAGGACACAAGGATCGGTACCAGGAGGTGATGATGGAGGAGCACCGGCCCCGCACATCACCAGGTAATAGACAGGACTAAATACACACGGCCTATAATTCTCTGTATGTAATAATGATGTCCGTCCTGTCTGTGTCTCAGTTCTCTGCAGTAAGAGGACAACCCCAGAGAGATGTCCCGCTCCTCCTCCTCCACAGGACCATCAGGTAGGTGGAGATCTCCCTATGATGTGTAGACGGCTGTGACGTCCTTGTGTTCAGTCTTGTTTTCTCCTCCAGTATTATATGTTTTATACTTGTGTAATGAGAGCGGTGGAGACGGCAGGATCACAGCTGACCACAGACATCACATGTCCGGATCTTCTCCCCATATTCCCGGGGACTTCTTCCATCATCGGGGACTTTTACAATATTTGTTTTGCAGGTTTTGGATCTGGAAAAAGATCTGAACAATATTAATGGTCCAGAGAGAAATGTGAGGGGCGATCAGCAGTGTAAAGAGGAGACCCCTAATGTAAGGAGTGATCAGCGGTGTAAAGAAGAGACCCCTAATGTGAGGGGCGATCAGCGGTGTAAAGAGGAGACCCTAATGTGAGGGGCGATCAGCGGTGTAAAGAGGAGACCCCTAATGTGGGGAGCGATCAGCGGTGTAAAGAGCAGACCCTAATGTAAGGGGCGATCAGCGGTGTAAAGAGGAGACCCGTAATGTGAGGGACGATCAGCGGTGTAAAGAGGAGACCCCTAATGTGAGAGGCGATCAGCGGTGTAAAGAGGAGACCCCTAATGTGAGGAGCGATCAGCGGTGTAAAGAGGAGACCCCTAATGTAAGGGGCAATCAGCGGTGTAAAGAGGAGACCCCTAATGTAAGGGGCGATCATCGGTGTAAAGAGGAGACTCCTAATGTGAGGGGCGATCAGCGGTGTAAAGAGGAGATCCCTAATGTCTGGAGCGATCAGAGGTGTAAAGAGGAGACCCTAATGTGAGGGGCGATCAGCGGTGTGAAGAGGAGACCCCTAATGTGAGGGGCGGTCAGCGGTGTAAAGAGGAGACCCCTAATGTGAGGGGCGATCAGCGGTGTGAAGAGGAGACCCCTAATGTGAGGGGCGATCAGCGGTGTGAAGAGGAGACCCCTAATGTGAGGGGCGGTCAGCGGTGTAAAGAGAGGACCCCTACAGATCACTGCCCAGGTGAGGGTCTTTATATGAATACTCTTTCAGCACATTCTGAGTTGATAATGATGTGATCCTGTTATATGTGAGGTCACAGGTCGTCATTTATAATATGGATGATAATATAATTATTTTTAATACAAAATTAAATGTCCGGTTTTATCAGTATTTTTATTATCTCTGCAGCCGCTGGAGGCTGCCATTTCTATTAGCTGGTGTATAAGTGTCTGAGCTCCTGTGCCGGGGGCGGCCGTATTTGTGGGGTGTAAGTGGGTATAGGGGACTGCGGCCGGTGTCCGACCAATCTCCTACATTGTGGCTGCCTCGGCTGTGAACTGGGCATGCTGTAGATAAAGCTGTCATCTATATGTTTAAAGCTGAGTGTATGTATCAAGCCACGCCCACTCCACTGTGCTCATAACAGGAAGTTGCTGTGAAAGTGTGAGTGGGAGATAGGTGTGAGTGGAAAATAGTGGAGTGATTGGAAAATGACAGGTGTGAGGTGAAAATGAGAGGAGTGAGGTGCTGCTGCAGTATGAGGTTGTGTATAGAGAAGAGTGAGGAGCTGCAGGTGGAGGCTGTGTATAAGGATACTTTCACACGTTCAGTATTTATAAGCCAAAACCACGAGTGGGAGAAAATACAGAAGTGGTGACGTGTTTCATATATACTTTTCCTCTGATTGTTTTACTCCAAGTTTAAGCTTTCAAATACTGAGGTAAAAATACTGACCAAATAACATGTGAACGAGGTGTAAAGGAGAAAAGTGAGGTGCTGCAGAAGAAGTAGGCTGTGTATACTACACGCTTTATTGCAATTAGTGCTATTTCTCTCGGAATCAATTGTTTCCAATTGTATAAGGAAGAGGAGTGTGAGGTGCTGCCGGAGGAGGCAACTATAAGGCCGCGGTCACACTGGCGACAAAATCGGACGACTGCAAAGCGATGAAATATCACATTGCAGTCGGGCCAATGTTAAACTAATGGAGCAGCTCCCACCATCCGATTTTTTTTTTGTCGTCCGTTTTATACGTGCGAGTGAAATCACAGCATGCTGCGATTGTCACGATTGTGGGTCGACAATCGCCAATGCAAGTCTATGGGTGCGATGAAAAATTGTATTACAAATGGACCGCATGTGTGACTTGCGATTAAATCGCACCGGTGTCCTTTAGAAAAGCCGGCAATTCATCCCCTGCTATACTGTAAAATCACACTGACAGGTTTAATAAAGAATAGAAAGAATACATATACACACATAGAATACATATATATATTATTATTATTATTATTATTATTATACATTTATATAGCGCCATTTATTCCATGGCGCTTTACATATGAAAAGGGAAAAATATAGACAGATACAATAAACATGTGCTAGACAAGGGACACACAAGTACAGAAGGAGAGAGGACCCTGCCCGAGGGCTCACAGTCTACAGGGATGGGTGAGAATACACTAGGAGAGGGTAGAGCTGGTCGTGCGATGGTTCAGTAGACTGAGGATCATTGCAGGTTGTAGGCTTGTCGGAACAGGTGGGTCTTCAGGTTTTTCTTGAAGGTCTCCGTTGTTGGTGAAAGTCTGATGTTTTGCGGCAGGGAGTTCCAGAGTATGGGGGAAGCCCGGCAGAAGTCTTGTATGCGGTTGTGGGAAGAAGAGATGAGGGGGGAGTCGAGAAGGAGATCTTGAGAGGATCGAAGGTTGCGTGTAGGTAGGTAGCGGGAGACCATGTCACAGATGTATGGAGGAGAAAGGTTGTGGATGGCTTTGTATGCCATGGTTAAGGTTTTGAACTGGAGCCTCTGGGCAATAGGAAGCCAGTGAAGGGCCTGGCATAGTGGGGAGGCTGGGGAATAGCGGGAAGACAGGTGGATTAGTCGTGCAGCAGAGTGTAGGATGGACTGGAGTGGTGCCAGAGTGCTAGAGGGGAGGCCAGACAGTAGGAGGTTGCAGTAGTCGAGGCGGGAGATGATAAGGGCGTGCACTAGTGTTTTTGTGGTTTCATGGTTGAGGAATGAGCGTATCCGGGAAATATTTTTGAGTTTGAGGCGGCAGGAGGTGGCGAGGGCTTGGATATGTGGTTTGAAAGAGAGGGCAGAGTCGATGATCACCCCAAGGCACCGAGCATGTGGGACTGGGGAAAGCGAGCAGCCATTGACATTGATGGATAGGCCTGGTGGAGGGGTAGAATGAGGTGGGGGAAAGATGATGAATTCTGTTTTGTCCATGTTCAGTTTGAGAAAGCGAGCAGAAAAGAAGGCTGAGATAGCAGACAGACACTGTGGGATTTTGGTCAGTAGGGAGGTGAGGTCAGGTCCAGATAGGTAGATCTGCGTGTCATCGGCATAGAGGTGATACTGCAAGCCATGGGATTGTATGAGCTGTCCCAGGCCGAAGGTGTAGATGGAGAAGAGTAGGGGTCCTAGGACTGAGCCTTGGGGAACACCGACAGACAGGGGGCGAGGTGAGGAGGTGGTGTGTGAGAGGGAGACACTAAAAGTTCGGTCTGTTAGGTATGATGAGATCCAGGATAGGGCCAAGTCTGTGATGCCAAGAGATGAGAGAATCTGTAGGAGGAGGGAATGGTCTACGGTGTCAAAGGCAGAAGATAGGTCCAGGAGAAGGAGGACAGAGTAGTGTCGCTTGCTCTTGGCGGTTAGTAGGTCGTTGGTGACTTTAGTTAGGGCAGTTTCAGTTGAGTGATGCGGTCGAAAGCCTGATTGTAACCGGTCAAAGAGGGAGCAGGAGGAAAGGTGGGAGGACAGTTCAAGATATACATGCTGTTCCAGTAGTTTTGAGGCGAAGGGGAGAAGAGATATCGGGCGATAGCTAGACGCTGAGGATGGGTCGAGGGAGGGCTTTTTGAGGATCGGGGTGATTGAGGCATGTTTGAAGGATGAAGGAAAGACACCATTTGTAAGTGAAAGGTTGAAGAGGTGTGTGAGAGTAGGGATGAAGACTGTGGCAAGGTTAGGGATGAGGTGGGACGGGAGTGGGTCAAGCGCGCAAGTGGTGAGGTGTGATCTTGACAGGAGAGTGGAGAGCTGATCTTCTGTCATGGTGGTGAAGCTGGTTTTGGAAGAACAGGGCTGAGTGGCTAAGAGGGGCATTGGGGGCTGCGGGCCAAAGCCTTCTCTGATAGTATCAATCTTTTGCTTAAAGAAGGAGGCAAAGTCTTCGGCAGAAATGAGAGGAGAGGGAGGAGGTGCTGTGGGATGGAGTAGAGAATTGAAAGTGTTGAAGAGCTGTTTAGGGTTGTGAGACAGGGAGGATATGAGAGATGCAAAGTAAGTTTGTTTTGCGGCAGAGAGCGTGGACTTGAAGCTGGCAAGGGACTGCTTGTATGCGTTGAAGTGCTCGATGGAGTGGGTTCTCTTCCATCTCCGCTCGGTAACCCTGGAAGCCCGTCTCAGTTCTTTGGTCAGGCTGGTCAGCCATGGCTGCCTGTTGATTGTACGAGTTTTGCTCTGCATGAGGGGGGCGGCCGAATCAAGTGTGGTTTTTATTGTGGTGTTATAAAATGTGGCAGCAGCATCTGTGTCATTAAGTGAGGCTATGTCTGTGAGAGGGAGGAGGGACTCAGAGAGCGATTGTAAATTGAGGTGTTTGAGATTTCTGCGAGGGTGGGTGAGTTTGTGGAGTGGGGGATGCGTACTAACAGAGGAGAGGGAAGAGAATGTCAGTAGGTTGTGGTCAGACAGGGGGAGTGGGGAGTTAGTGAGATTAGTGAGGGAACAGAGACGGGTGAAGATAAGGTCCAGCGTGTGACCGCCTTTGTGAGTGGCCACAGAGGACCATTGAGTGAGGCCAAGGGAAGCTGTGAGCGAAAGAAGTTTAGAGGTTGCCGGGGTGGAAGTGTCAATGGGGATGTTGAAGTCGCCCATAATGATGGTGGGGATGTCAGCAGAGAGGAAATGGAGTAGCCAGGTGGTGAAGTGGTCGAGAAAGGTGGAGATGGCTAGTTCCGGGGGGCGGTAGATGACAGCCAGCTGGAGGTTGGAGGGGGAATAGATGCGGACGGAGTGCACTTCGAACGAGGGAATAGCAGCGGAGGGTGGAATTTGAATAGGGGTAAAGGAGCAGGTATCAGACAGGAGTAAGCCAACTCCTCCACCACGTTTGTTGCTGGGGCGAGGGGTGTGAGAAAGATGAAGTCCGCCATAGGAGAGCGCAGCTGGAGAGGCTGTGTCAGAGGGGGTGAGCCAGGTTTCAGTGATGGCAAGGAAGGAGAGTTTGTTGGTGATAAAGAGGTCGTGGACAAATGACAGTTTATTGCAGACGGAGCGTGCGTTCCATAGTGCTCCGGGTAGGGGGACTGGGGAGGGGGGTGTGGATGGATAGGTATGAGGTTGACAGGGTTGCAAAAACGTGTGGAAGATCGTGGCAGGGTGTTAGAAATGAGTGTGGGGATGTGATGAGGAGGGCCAGGATTTGGGGATACATCGCCAGCGATGAGGAGTAGCAGACAGAGCGTTAGAAGGTGGGAGCAGGATAAGCCATGGTGTGGCCGTGTGTGTCTTGGTGAAAAGGATTGTATGTGGAGGAACAGTTCTGTGGGAAAGGTGAGATGGCTGGAGAGAATGGAGGGGGAAATGACTAATTCCTTACTAGGTGGGGGGATTACAGGGGATAGGAAGAAAGAAAGGAGGATGGGGGTGAAAGTGATAAGAAAATGAAACATAGTGGTTTTAAATTATGTTACCTTGCAGCCAAATTCCAGTCAAATTCTAGTCTAATTCACAGTAGTGTAATTAGAAATCTGTAATTTGAAATATGGGATTTGAAATATGTGGAGCAGACTAAAGTCTGGAGCAGACCCATTGCACTGACTAAATAATGCAGCTAAGGGCAATCAGGTGTGATTGGGAAGTGGGCTGGGATTGCTCAGGCCAAATGCACAGAGTTAAGGAAAGGTCATAAAAGGGGGTAGGTGTTACACAGACCACTCAGATGTGTGGTGAAGATAAGAAGTATGGAGTACAATTATGTGCACAGGAAGATGGGTGAGCAAATCATGCCATTAAAAAAGCAATATATATGATGCATTCAGGAGCATAGAAAGCTGGGGTTTTCATACCATTAAAAAAGCAATATATATGATGCATTCAGGAGCATAGAAAGCTGGGGTTTTCATACCATTAAAAAAGCAATATATATGATGCATTCAGGAGCATAGAAAGCTGGGGTTTTCATACCATTAAAAAAGCAATATATATGATGCATTCAGGAGCATAGAAAGCTGGGGTTTTCATACCATTAAAAAAGCAATATATATGATGCATTCAGGAGCATAGAAAGCTGGGGTTTTCATACCATTAAAAAAGCAATATATATGATGCATTCAGGAGCATAGAAAGCTATATATATATATATATATATATATATATATATATATATATATACAGTCATGGACACAAGTTTTGAGAATGACACAAATTTTAATGTTTACTAAGTCTACTGCTTCACTTTTTCTAATGGCAATTTGCATATACTCCAGAATGTTATAAAGAGTGATCAGCTTAACAGCAATTACTTGCAAAGTCAATATTTGGCTGGAAAATGAACTTTATCCCCCAAAACACATTTCAACATCATTGCAGCCCTGCCTTAAAAGGACCAGCTAACCTCTTTTCAGTGATTGCTCCATTAACACAGGTGTGGGTGTTGATGAGGACATGGCTGGAGATCAATCTGTCATGATTAAGTAAGAATGACACCACTGGACACTTTAAAAGGAGGCTGGTGCTTGGCATCATTGTTTCTCTTCTGTTAACCATGGTTATCTCTAAAGAAACACGTGCAGTCATCATTGCATGTAATGTATGTGGTACAGTTCATATCGCGTCTTGTGTTTGGGTGCGATGAAAATACATGAGACACAGGTTTGATATAGAAAGTCTTGTATTACTTCATACAAGTTGGCAAAAATAGTCACACAGTTTGCAGACACAGAAGCAGGAGACACAGCAGGCCAGAGTAATCTAAGCTCAGCAATCACTCTCCACAACAGGTTCAGGATCTTCTTCTCTGTTACCGTAAGTCCATGCAAACGTGGGTCTTTCAAAGAGCAGGGTTCAGAGTCCACAAGTGCTTCAGAGTTCCTCAGTAGGAATAGCTGGAGTACAAGGTCCAAGGCTTTAGGAGTCAGGTCACAGGTTCACTGCAGGCTAGATTCTGAAGCACTGATTGCTCAGCTGTGGCTGCTTAAGAAGCAAAAGGAGAGAATCAGGGCGGGAACATGCAAGCTGGAAACTCCATTTTGACTGAGGGCAAGATAGCTGCAGCAAGACAGAAAGTAAAATGGCTGACGAACAAACTGAGTTTCAGGAACATGTACACAGAACCTTACATTGCAATGCACAAAAATGGCCTAACAGGGAAGAGTATCGCAGCTAGAAAGATTGCACCTCAGTCAACAATCTCTATCGCATCATCAAGAACTTCAAGGAGAGAGGTTCCATTGTTGCCAAAAAGGCTCCAGGGCGCCCAAGAAAGACCAGCAAGCGCCAGGACCGTCTCTTAAAAGTGTTTCAGCTGCGGGATCGGGCTACCAGCAGTGCAGAGCTTGCTCAGGAATGGCAGCAGGCAGGTGTGAGTGCATCTGCACGCACTGTGAGGCGGAGACTCTTGGAGCAAGGCCTGGTCTCAAGGAGGGCAGCAAAGAAGCCACTTCTCTCCAGAAAAAACATCATGGACAGACTGATATTCTGCAAAAGTTACAGGCAGTGGACTGCTGAGGACTGGGGTAAAGTTATTTTCTCTGATGAATCCCCTTTTCGATTGTTTGGGACATCAGGAAAACGCCTAATTCGGAGAAGACAAGGTGAGCACTACCACCAGTCTTGTCTCATGCCAACTGTAAAGCATCCTGAAACCATTCATGTGTGGGGTTGCTTCTCAGCCAAGGGAATCGTCTCTCTCACAGTCTTGCCTAAAAACACAGCCATGAATAAAGAATGGTACCAGAATGTCCTCCAAGGGCAACTTCTCCCAACCCTCCAAGAGCAGTTTGGCGATCAACAATGCCTTTTCCAGCATGATGGAGCACCTTGCCATAAAGCAAAAGTGATAACTAAATGGCTCAGGGAACAAAACATAGAGATTTTGGGTCCATGGCCTGGAAACTCCCCAGATCTTAATCCCATTGAGAACTTGTGGTCAATCATCAAGAGATGGGTGGACAAACAAAAACCTAAAAATTTTGACAAAATGAAAGCATTGATTGTGCAAGAATGGACTGCTATCAGTCAGGATTTGGCCCAGAAGTTGATTGAGAGCATGCCAGGGAGAATTGCAGAGGTCCTGAAGAAGAAGGGTCAACACTGCAAATATTGACTTGCTGCATTAACTCATTCTAACTGTCAATATAAGCTTTTGTTACTCATATGTTTGCAATTATTATATTTCTGTCTGTGATAAAAACATCTGTCAAACAAACATAAAAACCAGAGGGCAGCAGATCATGTGAAAATATAATATTTGTGTCATTCTCAAAACTTTTGGCCATGACTGTAGTTCATACACTTCTACATAGTATAATAACCGCTAATTCAATTGCCGGCTTTTGTGAAATTACAGACCCTACATGAAATGACACATGGCTTACATACAGTTAACCATGTCATTTCATGTAGTTTGATATATGGTTTTCACTAACAATGACATTAATGTTTGTGTGCAAAATTTCATACATGTAGGGGTTAATTAAAGGTGTAAATTCGTTGAAAAAAAATGCGTGGGATCCTGCGCTATTTTCTCCACCAGACAGGCAGAGCCAGCGAGTGAGGGCAGATAATAATAGCCTAGGGAGGGTGCATTTATTTTGTGCCCCCCTGGCTACTAACATCTGCCCCCAGCCACCCCAGAAAAGGCAAATCTATAATTAGATGCGCCCTTTCTGGCACTTATCCCGTCTATTCCCATTGCCCTGTAGCAGTGGCTAATGGGTTAATAATGGGTTAAAGCCACCTTGCTATTGAAAGGTGACTTTAAGCCATGTTAATAATTGAGAGTTGTCAATTAGACAACTCTCAATTATTAATCCTATTGTATGAAATTTAAAAAAACACGCACACATTAATTACAAATCATTTTAATTAAACACATAGTTTTTGACCTTATTTTATTTTATAATAATAATAATTTTTATTTCTATAGCGCCAACATATTCCGCAGCACTTTACATTATAGAGCGGACTTGTACAGACAATAGACATTACAGCATAACAATAAACACAGATCAAAGTGGATACCAAGAGGAATGAGGGCCCTGCTCGCAAGCTTACAATCTATGAGGAAAAATGGGAGACACAAAAGGTGGATGGTAACAATTGCTTTCATTGTTCGGACCAGCCATAGTGTAAGAATCGGGTGTTCATGTAATTCTGCATGAACCAGTTAACAGCCAATGTATGTAACAGTACAGACACAAAGGGCTATTAAATGCATAAAAGCGGGTGAGAACATAATAAGAGGTACCTGATTATGGTAGAAATTTTTTTTTTTTTTTTTGAATGGGCCAACAGGGATAGTTAAGTTAATGCGTTGATGCGGTATGCCAGTCTGAACAAATGCGTTTTTAGGGCACACTTAAAACTATGGGGATTGGGGATTAATTGTGTTAACCTGGGTAGTGCATTCCAAACAATTGCCGCAGCACGTGAAAAGTCTTGGAGACGGGAGTGGGAGGTTCTGATTATTGAGGATGCTAACCTCAGGTCATTAGCAGAATGGAGGGCACGGGTAGGATGGTAGACTGAGACGAGGGAGGAGATGTTAGGGTGGTGCTGAGCCATGGAGTGCTTTGTGAGTGAGGGTAGTAAGTTTGTACTGGATTTGTAGTGGATGGGTAACCAGTGTAATGACTGGCACAAGGTAGAGGCATCGGTATAACGATTGGTGAGGAATATGATCCTGGCTGCAGCATTCAAGACAGATTTTACTGGTATTCCTTCGATTCCCTTGTTCTCCTGTAATAAAAAAAAAAAAATAATAAAACAACATTATTCTTACCTATCCGGCGCTCTGTCAGGTCCAACGCTGTAATCCTTCACAAAGGGTTAACTGGTTTACAGCAAGCAGCGCAGCTAATGCTGGCAGCTCAGCTGTAAGCGCCCGAACGAATGAGCTCCTCTCCCGGCTGACAGGAGAGGAAGTGATTAGCTGGGAAGCTTAATTGATTGCTTCCCAGACTAATCAGTTCAGGTCAGCCGGGGACACCGCACAGCATCAGTGACGTCAGAGGGAGTCCCCAGCTGACCTGAAGTGAACTGATTAGCCTCGGAAGCAATCAATTAAGCTTCCCAGCTAATCACTTCCTCTCCTGTCAGCTGGGAGAGGAGCTCATTCATTCGATACAATAAGATTGATAATTGAGAGTTGTCTAATTGACAACTCTCAATTATTAACCTGGCTTAGTCACGTTCCAATAGCAAGGTGGCTTTAACGCATTATTAACCCATTAGCCATCGCTACAGGGCAATGGGAATAGACCGGATAAGTGCCAGAAAGGGCACATCTAATTATAGATTTGCCTTTTCTGGGGTGGCTGGGAGCAGATGTTAGTAGCCAGGGGGGGCACAAAATAAATGCACCATCCCTAGGCTATTATTATCTTCTCCCACTCGCTGGCTTTGCCTGTCTCGTGGAGAAAATAGCGTGGGAGCCCACACATTTTTTTCAATGAATTTACACCTTTAATTAAACCCTACATGTGTGAAATTTTGCACTCTGACACTCATGTAATTGTTAGTGAAAACCATATATTAAACTACATTAAATGACATGGTTAACTGTATGTAAACCATGTGTCATTTCATGTCGGATCTGTAATTTCACAAAAGCCGGCAATTGAATTAGCGGCTATTATACTATGTAGAAGTGTATGAACTATATATATATATATATATATATATATGTATTCCATGTGTATATATCTATTCTTTATTTTGTTATTGAAAAACTATTCATTTGGAACCATTGTATGTCGGCTTTGCTAGCCACCGACAAACTCTCGCAAGTCGGAAGTCAATCGGATGTGAAACGTACGCTCAGATGCGACTAAATCGCATCATCGCAGTACAATCTGATGACAGACGGATCAATGTTCATGAAACTTTTGTGCGATAATCGTCCGACTAAAACGGTCCGATTTTTTGACGTTGTGTGTGACCCCGGCCTAAAGAAGAAAAGCTGTGCTGCAGAAAAATGCTGTGAATAAAGTGGAAGTGTGAGGTGCAGGAGGAGGCAGTGTTAAAAGGAGCATGAAGTGCAGGAGGAATAAGGCCCCTTAACTGCCGCCGTTAAAAGTCGTAGCGGCAGTCGTTAAGGGGTTAATATTGTGGTCAACCACCAAAGCTGTATAATGGAGCAAGACTCTTGATTAAGAACATGTTTACACATGTAATTGAAGCAACCATTTTCATAGGATTTGCAAAGGAGAGGACATTTTCATTCCAAGAATTCCACTCATTCCATCTGATCTGCCTTTTATTATAAACGCCTCCTGTTATGTTTCGGTAGCTGAGGAGTGCAGGTAAAAAAGACAATACACCAGAGCAGTTGGAATCTATGAGATTGCAGTACCCTGACTAACCACCACAACTAGAGGCAGCCGTGGAGCGTTCCTACGTTGGTCCTAGACGCCTCGTCACAGCCTGAGAAACTAACTACACCTAAAGATAGAAATAGGAAAGCTATCTGCCCCGGAGCAGAACCCCAAAGATAATAGAAAGCCCCCAAACAAGTAATGGCGGTTAGACAAGAAGAAATACTGACACAGAAAGAAAATAGTATGAGCAAACGCTGGGGCCCAAACTAACTAAATAGAAAAGGATAGGAAGGGTACTTATTGCAATCCCAGAAAACCCTGAAAAGCACCAACTCTACTAATTTCAAAATCACCTGAGATCACACGACCTCTACCACCTAAATTAGTTCTCTGGTGTAACAAAATCAAAACAGCAGCCACTGAAAAAACTGGAAAAAGCAAAAGCAAAGCTGAGAGGGCAAAAGCCCCCCGGAGGGGACCCAGAGGGGCCCCCACAGAAGTGCAGGACAAAATGCAAAAATATAGCAACAAAAACAAAAAGAAGAAAATGTCTTATCTGTTAGCAGGAGATGCAGACACGACACAGCAGGCTACAAGGGAAACAGGAATGAAGGATTCAGACGAGAACAATTGATCACCGGCAACCCTGATGGGAAGGTGACTCCCTTATATAAGACCAGTCAGTAACACCTGATTCCCAGTCCTCACAATCTTCACTGAACAGACCAGTACCGCTTGTAACCACCAGAGGGAGTCTCTGCTCAGAACTCATCTCAAACCCATTCACAACAGTACCCCCCCCTTGAGGAGGGGTCACCGAACCCTCATTTGAGCAACCAGGTCGGTCAGGATGAGTTCTATGATACGCACGGATGAGTCTCCTAGCATGGATGTCCGAAGCAAACACCCAAGAATTGTCTTCCTGACCATAACCTCTCCACTTAACCAAATACTGGAGTTTCCGTCTAGAAAAACGAGAATCTAATATTTTCTCAACCACATACTCCAGATTGCCCTCAACCAAAACAGGGTCAGGAGGCACAGCAGCAGGAACCACTGGCTCAACAAACCTCTTCAACAAGGACTTGTGGAACACGTTATGGATCTTAAATGTCCCTGGAAGAAGCAAACGAAAAGAAACAGGATTAAGAATCTCAATGATCTTATAAGGTCCAATGAACCTAGGCTTAAATTTAGGAGATGCTACTCTCATAGGAATATTCTTTGAGGACAACCAGACCAAGTCCCCCACTTTAAACCGAGGACCATCAGTCCTATGCCGGTTAGCAAACCGCTGGGCCTTCTCCTGAGAGAGGGACAACCTCTCCACTACCTGGTCCCAAATCTGTTGCATACGCTCCACAACAGAGTCAACACCTGGACAGACAGAAGCCTCCGTCTGTCCTGAAGAAAATCGAGGGTGAAACCCAGAATTACAGAAAAACGGAGACATCAAAGTGGCAGAGCTAGACCTATTATTAAGAGCAAACTCAGCCAAAGGCAAAAAAGAGACCCAGTCATCCTGATCAGCAGACACAAAGCATCTAAGATAAGTCTCCAATGTCTGGTTTGTTCTCTCAGTTTGACCATTGGTCTGAGGATGAAATGCCGAGGAGAAAGACAATTGAACACCCAGTTTAGAACAAAAAGTCCTCCAAAATCTGGAAACAAACTGGACTCCTCTGTCAGACACTATGTTCTCAGGAATGCCGTGTAAACGAACCACGTGCTGAAGGAACAACGGCACCAATTCAGAGGAGGAAGGCAACTTAGGTAATGGCACAAGATGTATCATTTTGGAAAACCTATCACAAATTACCCAGATGGTGGTCATTCTCTGAGAAACAGGAAGGTCGGAAATGAAATCCATAGAGATATGGGTCCATGGTCTCTTGGGCACAGGCAATGGCATCAACAAACCACTAGAGCGAGAGAAAGGCTTGGAGCGAGAGCAAGTCCCGCAGGACTGCACAAATTCCCTGACATCACGAGACAAGGTAGGCCACCAAAAGGACCGACTAACCAAGTCTCTGGTACCAAAAATTCCGGGATGCCCAGCCAATGCGGAACAATGAATCTCAGACATCACACTCTTTTTCCACTGGTCCGGGACAAACAATTTTCCAACAGGGCAGCACTCGGGCCTATCCTCCTGACACCCCTCCAGAGCAAGTCTCAAATTGGGCGAGATGGCGGAAAGAACTACACCCTCTTTCAAAATAACAGAAGGATCAGATAACTCAGGAGAGTCCGCAAGGAAACTCCTCGAGAGGGCATCCGCCTTAACATTCTTAGTGCCAGGAAGAAAGGAAACCACAAAATTAAAACGTGTGAAAAACAAGGCCCACCTGGCCTGTCTAGGATTGAGTCGCTTGGCAGATTCCAGATAGACCAGATTCTTATGGTCCGTAAGGACCACCACCTGATGTTTGGCTCCCTCCAGCCAATGTCTCCACTCTTCAAAAGCCCACTTCATGGCCAATAACTCCCGATTACCCACGTCATAATTACGTTCAGTAGGAGAAAATTTTCGAGAGAAAAAGGCACAAGGGTTACTTTTAGAGGTCTCTGGATCTTTTTGGGACAAAACGGCACCTGCCCCAATTTCAGAGGCATCAACCTCCACCTGAAATGGCAGAGAAACATCAGGCTGCCGTAGAACAGGAGCAGAAGTGAATCTCTGCTTAAGTTCCTGAAATGCAGAGACTGCCTCAGGAGGCCAATTCACCACATCAGAACCCTTTCTGGTCAAATCAGTTAATGGTTTAACAATAACCGAGAAATTACCAATAAATTTACGATAAAAATTGGCAAAACCCAAAAATCTCTGAAGAGCCTTTAATGAAGTAGGTTGGACCCAATCACAGATGGCCTGAACCTTGACCGGGTCCATTTCAATAACAGATGGGGACAAAATGAATCCCAGAAATGAGATCCTCTGTACGCCAAAAAGACACTTTGATCCCTTCACATACAGAGCATTCTCTCTCAAAATCTGGAATACAGTTCGAACATGTTTCACATGAGAGTCCCAGTCATTAGAAAAAATCAAGATATCATCCAAATAAACAATCAGAAATTTGTCCACAAAATCCCTGAAAATGTCATTCATGAAGGACTGGAAGACGGAAGGAGCATTAGTGAGCCCAAAGGGCATCACTAGGTACTCAAAATGCCCTTCAGGGGTATTGAATGCCGTCTTCCATTCATCCCCGTGCTTAATGCGAATAAGGTTATACGCCCCCCTGAGGTCAAGCTTGGTAAACCAAGTAGCGTTTTTCACCCTGGAAAACAGGTCAGAAATCAAGGGTAACGGGTATTGATATTTCACAGTAATATTGTTCAAGAGACGATAATCAATACACGGCCTTAATGAACCATCTTTTTTGGCCACAAAGAAAAAAACGGCACCTAAGGGTGAAGAGGATGGTCTGATATGACCCTTCTCCAATGATTCCTTGATATAAGACCGCATAGCGTCATGTTCAGGTACAGACAAGTTAAAAAGGCGACCTTTAGGGAATTTACTACCCGGCACTAATTCAATAGCGCAGTCATAGCTCCTATGGGAGGCAAGGATGCAGTTTACTTTCGCTAAACACATCAGAAAAATCAATCAAAAAGTCAGGAACATCCTGAGCCTGGGGGGAGGCAGAAAAAACAGGAGTGTTGGTATTAACACATTGGCAGCCCCAACTGGTTACAGACACAGATTTCCAATCCAAAACAGGATTATGAGACTGTAACCAAGGGAAACCCAGCACGATAATGTCATGCAGATTATACAGAACCAAAAATTTGCAGCACTCCTGGTGATCAGGTTCAACCCTCATTATCACCTGAGTAGAAAACTGGGGTTTATTCTCAGCCAAAGGGGTAGAATCGATCCCCAGTAGGGGAATAGACTTCTGTAGGGGTATCAAGGGAAACCCACAACGTTTAGCAAAATCATAATCCATCAGGTTAATAGCTGCTCCAGAATCAACGAAAGCCTGAGCAGAAAATGAGGACAGAGAGCATATCAGAGTGACAGTTAATAAAAACTTAGTCTGAACACTACCCAAGACAACTGAGCGTGCAAAACGTCTTCCCCGCTTAGGGCAGACTGAAATAGCATGAGAGGCATCACCACAGTAGAAACATAACCCATTGCGCTTTCGAAACTCATGACGCTGTGCCCCAGACACCACTCTATCACACTGCATGGGTTCAGAAGCTGGTTCACAAGGCAACACCATTCCACGCATACTTCTCCGCTCACGCAAACGTCTGTCAATTTGAATCGCTAATGACATAGAATCATTGAGACCAGAGGGGACAGGGAATCCCACCATAACATCCTTTACATTATCTGACAGACCCTTCCGGAAAAGGGCTGCCAAAGCGTCGTCATTCCATTTGGTCAGGACTGCCCACCTACGGAATCTCTGACAGTATAACTCAGCGTCATAAGGCCCCTGATTTAATGCCAACAAGGCTTTTTCAGCTTGATCAGTGACATTCGGCCCATCGTACAATAACCCCAAAGCCTGAAAAAATGCATCAACATCACTCAAAACAGGATCCCCAGGTGTCAGGGAAAAAGCCCAATCCTGAGGATCGCCGCGCAGGAGAGAGATGATAATTTGAACCTGCTGCGCTGCGTTCCCTGAGGACTTAGATTTTAAGGCAAAAAACAATTTACAATTATTTTTGAAATTCTGAAACTTAGCTCGATCCCCAAAAACAAATCTGGCATGGGGATCCTAGGTTCCACAACAGGCAACCTAGCAAGATATGCAGCAATACTCTGAACCTCAGTGGCAAGCTGATCCACACGGCCAGACAACCGTGCAAACTCCATTGAGAGAAAAGATCCTCCCCAGCACCCAGAGATACAGAGGAAAAAAATGCAACAAACAGAAAAATATCTCTGACAACTCTGACAACCTTTTTTCTTTCACAATATTTTTTCCCTTCTGTGAGTACCATACAATTTTCAATTTTTTGGCCGGTGATACTGTTATGTTTCGGTAGCTGAGGAGTGCAGGTAAAAAAGGCAATACACCAGAGCAGTTGGAATCTATGAGATTGCAGTACCCTGACTAACCACCACAACTAGAGGCAGCCGTGGAGCGTTCCTACGTTGGTCCTAGACGCCTCGTCACAGCCTGAGAAACTAACTACACCTAAAGATAGAAATAGGAAAGCTATCTGCCCCGGAGCAGAACCCCAAAGATAATAGAAAGCCCCCAAACAAGTAATGGCGGTTAGACAAGAAGAAATACTGACACAGAAAGAAAATAGTATGAGCAAACGCTGGGGCCCAAACTAACTAAATAGAAAAGGATAGGAAGGGTACTTACTGCAATCCCAGAAAACCCTGAAAAGCACCAACTCTACTAATTTCAAAATCACCTGAGATCACACGACCTCTACCACCTAAATTAGTTCTCTGGTGTAACAAAATCGAAACAGCAGCCACTGAAAAAACTGGAAAAAGCAAAAGCACAAACATAAGTGGCTGAACTAAACTGAGAGGGCAAAAGCCCCCGGAGGGGACCCAGAAGGCCCCCACAGAAGTGCAGGACAAAATGCAAAAATATAGCAACAAAAACAAAAAGAAGAAAATGTCTTATCTGTTAGCAGGAGATGCAGACACGACACAGCAGGCTACAAGGGAAACAGGAATGAAGGATTCAGACCAGAACAATTGATCACCGGCAACCCTGATGGGAAGGTGACTCCCTTATATAAGACCAGTCAGTAACACCTGATTCCCAGTCCTCACAATCTTCACTGAACAGACCAGTACCGACTTGTAACCACCAGAGGGAGTCTGCTCAGAACTCATCTCAAACCCATTCACAACAGCCTCCAGTTTGCACTTCGACCGGCATTTGCAATGTCCATTAACAAGGATCAGGGACAGTCCTTGAAAGTACTAGGGATTGATTTGCAATCTCCATGCTTTTCTCATGGTCAACTTTACCCGGCCTGTTCAAGAGTTGGAACTGCCAAAAATCTGTTCATCTTTGCATCGGAAGAAAAAAAAAAAAATGTTGTTCATCAAAAGGCTCTTGAATGAGTTGAAACTAAAATACTATCAATACTTGTTGTGAGGCAGTGACCGGTGTCACAGGTAGGGGTCGCTGTTTGTTCTCCCCAGGATACGCAAGGAGGCATATTGAGGCTGTGGGGGAGCATTGCCATCGCAGGTGTTGCTGTGATTGCAATGGTGAAGCAGTGACTGATGTCACAGGTAGGGGTCGCTGTTCGTTCTCCCCAGGTTGTGCACAGAGACGCATGAAGGCCATAGGAGTGCAGGGCAGTCATGAGTGTAGCTATGACTGCAATGCAGTCTAAAAAAATGATAAAAAATAAGTGTTAGTCTTGGGACTGTAGTTTCCAAGGCAAATGTAGGGAAAACCTGCTCTGGGATGTTGTGTTGTGAAACAGACTGCAGGATTGTAGTCTTGCAGTCCGTTTTATTCCAGGCCCAGGTTTTCCATGTGACAGAAGTCCACAGGTTTCTTTGTTAAAAGCCATGCAGGAAAGAGTTTGGGTGTGTCTGTGTCAGGTCAGGCTGAGTGCCAGTCTGGTGGGTGCCAGAGTGCCGAGCAGTCTGCTCTTGCAGAGCTTTGGAGACACAGGACAGAGTGTGGCACCCACAGCGTACACAGCGGTGCTGTCGTCCACGGAAACTAGTCAGAGGAGGACTGGCGTGTGTAACGACTGCAAACAGGAATCAAGGACTTTGTGCAGCTGTGGTTAGAGACATTGACACGGCCGTGCAGTCACCCGCAGCAACTGGTCAGAGGTGGACTAGCGTGTGTAGTGACTGCAACCTAATGGACACTAATACTATGAACTATTATTATGCACTTGTGTGAAGTGGATTCTGAGTTATATGCACTTGTGTGAATTGGACTTTAATGCTGTGAAGAAAACACTTTAAAGGAGTTTTGTGTTGGACCTTTGTGAGTCACTGCCTCATCACTGCGTACGGTGCTACCGCAGCATCACATAGGGTAATCATTTAGTTAATTTGTGTTGCAAATCTGTAGTGTTGAATATATGATGTGAAATGTTTTATGTGCAATATAATCATTATAATTTGTTATAACTGACCACAGTTAGTCATTATGCCCGGGCAACGCCGAGCTCTTCAGCTAATTCTTTACATAAAGCTGCTTTGCTTTTGATACTTCCTAGTTTTTGGCTTTGACAAAACCTTAGTGACACCGTCATGTGCAGATTACATGAGTTTTTACTAGAGTTGAGGGAATTTTTCAATATTCGGTTCTGATTACGATCAGCGGCGAATATTGTATTTGCAATATTCACCAAATGTCATTGGAGTCAGTGGGAGTAGAAATGACTGAATATGTTCAGAATCGATTGTCAAACAGAAATTCATCACGAATATGACAAATTCAAATTTGGCGACTGATTCAGAACATTTTCTCTCCACTGTATTTTTTATCTGTGGATTTTCCACATCCAATACAAGTTTATGGGGAAAATCTGCAGATAAAACGCAGCGTACTCGCAGGATAAGTTGACATGTTGCGGATGTGAAACGCATCACAAGTCAGTTTACACTGCGCAACAAAAACACAGAAGGTCTGAGATCTCTATAAAACCCATAGACTTTGCTGGAACTGTAAGACGCTGCATGATTGATGCAGAGAAAATATGTCACAAACTCAACAAAAACTTATCGTTGGCACAGAGCCCTAGATTGCTGATTGTTGGAGATACGGGTCCTGTAAGTAGAATTTGTAGCTATCAGATATTTATGGTCTATAATTTAGATATGCCATAAATATCACAGAAGATAATACCCCTTTAATTTTTAGTGTGGCCCCGGATTGGTTCAGTATGACAATGTGGCCTTTGGACCAATAAAGGTTGTGCACCCCTGGTCTATAGAGAAGCTTCTTTCTTCTATCTCTATGCTTAAGTTACCTACAGGGTTGTTGCTGAGGCCTCAATAGAATCGGTGCGTATGGCAGCTCAGGCGGCCATCTTGTCAAACTCAATGAGAGGATCGTGTGGTTAAAGAAAGGACAATGGATACTGTAGTGAAATATGTATATGTATGCATATATGACCAGCAGTGAGTGACGTTTGTCTTAGGCTGCAGCTCTCCACACAGGTCATGAACTCATGTTAGCCTGACTGACAGTCTCCTAGTCTCCAATCTCTCCAGGGTGCCTTCCTGAGAGCACATAAAATTGGAGCATTTCACACCTTCTGGCTCTTTTGAAGTTAGATGCCAATTGCTAGATATCTATGTGAAGTGTACACCAGAGTTCAGAGAAGAAATGTATTCATTGGTAGCATGGCATGGTCCACTCACAAACCAGCAATTAGAATATTATAATGAGAGGCTGGTCTAGAAATTGGATTCCCAAGTCATATCTACAAATTAGACTTTTTCAAAAAGAACTGTGTTACATATGGGGGCAGCCAAGCTGATGTGATCATCTCATATTCCCCCCCTCCCTCGGGGACAGAGTGCCAGAATGCAAGGTTCTATATTTCTGTAAGTTTTCTCCCTGTTATTTTATACTGTGTTGCATATTTGTATGTCCCTTGTTATTTCCATTTTTATATCCTTTTATGGTAAGCACTGTACCTTTATATTAAAGCTTAAAACTTTAATAAGTCTGAACCTTGTTGCTCTAAAGAATCCATAGCCTTAAGGGTATGCCACACTAAGCGAGATCACTAGCGAGATCGCTAACGAGATCGCTACTGCGTCACCATTTATGACGCAGTAGCGATCTCGTTAGCGACGCAGCTGTGTGTGACATGTAGCAGCGATGTGGCCCCTGCTGAGATGTCGCTGATCGCTTATAAACGTTCTGAGCCATTTTTTGGTTGTTGGTGTCCCGCTGGTGAGCCTGAATCGCTGAGTGTGACACCCTTTATGAATGACTACACCAGCATCGCAGGTGGGACTAGGTTTTCCCAACGACCGCAGAGGTCGTTATACAGATCGCTGATTAGTTGTGTTTGGAATCACAGATCGCTGATGAGTTGTTTTTAGAATCTAACTAGCGATCACATAGAGATCGCAGTAGCGATCTTGCCAGGTTAAGTCGTTGTTGTGATCGCTAGTGCGATCGCTAAGTGTGGCAGTGCCTTTAGAAGTGTGTGCCCTGGTGCCAGCGTGTATGAAGCGGGGTGTGTCGTCTGTGTCGTGGTGTGATTTATGCTCCCATTGCAGCATAGAACAGAGGCTGAATGCTGGACTGAGTGAGAGGAGATAGATTAACCATTGCAAGAGCGCAACCCCAAACGTGTGTGTTGGTTTAAACTTGACAGATACGATTTCCAAAGCTAAACTCTGCTCCATTCCCTTTGGAGAAAGACTTGACTTTGGTCCTGTGCTTGAACCGATACTGGAGAAAGCTGAGGATCATAAAAGAGGATGTCCTGAACCAAATCAGCCAAACCAAAGAGAAGGTTTTATCCCTCTGGAAATGGAAACCATAATTACCAGTGTAAGGGGATGTGGGGTCACTGGAGCTCCTCCAAAGATGGTACAGGTCGGGATTTTATCCTCAATCCTAATCTCCAGAATTCTGAGAAACCTGACTGATCTCCTTCACACAGGAAAGTATTTCTCTGAGTTTTTCTAGGCTCAAGTAAACAATCATGATTTCTTAGGGTGAGTTTCCACGGTCAGGAAACGCTGCGTGTTTGGCGCTGTGCGCTGGCGCAGCGCCAAACACGCAGCGTCCAGATGTTACAGCATAGTGGAGGGGATTTCAAGAAATCCCGTCTCCACTATGCGTAACAATACGCAGGTGGCAAACCTGCGTAAACGGACATGCGGCGCGTCTTTTCAGACCGCAGCATGTCCTCGCGTATTGCGGCGACGGTGCGTCGCCGCAACATAATTAACACAGGGCTATGTAGCCCTGCGCTCTTTCCGGAGGTGTTCCGGAGGTGTCCTGAATACCTCCGGAAAGATCGCGCGTCATAAAGGGGGCGGGGCTTAGACGGAGCGGAATTTCCGCTCCGTCAAAAGCGCTATGGTTCCGGACCGTGGAACCATAGCCTTACAAGAGAAAAAAGGATGTCCATTCACCGAAAGCTCCTGTCCTTCCCACAGAAAACTCGCTGTTCTCTAAGAGAAGCCATGTCCATCCTAGGCCTGATGTCATTCTGCATTCCTTCACTGGCCTCGGCTCCGTTCTTGCCCTGCGATGGTCTCAATTATCTCTAAACAAAAATTAATCTTCCTTAACCTGTAAAAGATCCATAAACTGATGGCTCGCTGCAAAAAACCTAGAGACAAGTTCATCGGAATCAAGATCCAGTAACACTCCTAATAAATGCTTTATCATAGAATTCTAGAATGTTAGCGTTGGGAAGGGACCTCCAGGGTCATCGTGTCCAAAATCCTGCTCAATGCTGGAGTCACTAACATCATAGACGGATGTCTGTCCAGCCTCTGTTTGAAGACTTACATTGAAGGAGAACTCACCACCTCTCGTGGCAACCTATTCCACTCACTGATCACCCTCACTGTCAAAACGTTTTCTCTAATATATATCTTCTTCCTTTCAGTTTCATTTGTTGCTTTAAGAGATCTTTCTTCAAACTACAAAGAACTAAGAACTGTGTTGGAAGCCCGGTGATGTCTGCAAATTCACTTAAAAAATTGCCATCTAAGAATGTTCTTGGACAACTCTACAACAGTAGCCTTCCTAAAATATGAAGGAGGCATTCGACACAAAACGCTTCAGAAGCTCTCCAGCACAAAATGCTTCAGAAGCTCTCCAGCACAAAAGGCTTCAGAAGCTCTCCAGCACAAAAGGCTTCAGAAGCTCTCCAGCACAAAACGCTTCAGAAGCTCTCCAGCACAAAATGCTTCACAAGCTCTCCAGCACAAAATGCTTCAGAAGCTCCTCCAGCACAAAACGCTTCAGAAGCTCTCCAGCACAAAACGCTTCAGAAGCTCTCCAGCACAAAGCACTTCAGAAGCTCTCCAGCACAAAGCACTTCAGAAGCTCTCCAGCACAAAACACTTCAGAAGCTCTCCAGCACAAAATGCTTCAGAAGCTCTCCAGCACAAAATGCTTCAGAAGCTCCTCCAGCACAAAACGCTTCAGAAGCTCTCCAGCACAAAACACTTCAGAAGCTCTCCAGCACAAAGCGCTTCAGAAGCTCTCCAGCACAAAGCACTTCAGAAGCTCTCCAGCACAAAACGCTTCAGAAGCTCTCCAGCAGAGATCTCGGTATCTCAACCAGCTTCTTACAGGGTTAATTAAACTGCCCTTCGAGCCTCTCTAGGAAGCGTCCATCAGGTTTCTAACCATAAATGTTGTGTTTCTGGTGGCAATCACATCCGTGCACAAAGTAAATGAACTCCAGGCGCTCTCCATTCTGAAAACCGTGTGGATAGTCAAAAAAGACAGAGACGCTCTCAAATTGAAGCCGTCCTTTCTCAGCTGTAGAAATAGCCCCGGCCCGCGTATCCAAATCTTATACCCTGATCTGCGGCTAAGCAAAAATTTACCGCACTAAAGACAAGGTTCTTAGCTTTATATTCTGATTAGACAGTATGAAGCCCACTGCCCCATCACAGCGAACCTCTCAGGGGCCCTGACCTTACAGAGGAATTTTCACCAAATGTCTTCTTGTTGAGCTGGACACACCATGTAATAATGGCTGCAGAGCAGAATAAAACATTTGTTTTTTATTTCTCCTTTCGGAGATATTGGTAAAGTATTTGGCACCTAATGAGTTATCAGATAGTAACTCACAGGGGTGAATTACACGCCCCAGTGACAACTATCTAATGACTGGTATTTCTCGTGTGATTTCACAGTGACGTAACGTAAAGGTAGAATTATACCCACTGACAAGTCGCTTTTCATAAACCCGTGACAGCAGTTATATTCCCTCCATTGTTGCCTTCTTCCAGCAATTGAATCTTATTTTTGATGGATTCTCCGGGGTCTTTGCGCATTATAGAAATACACGGAGTAAAGGATGGGGGAAGGGTGTAATCTCGTGTGCTGTCGTTGGGGGCTTATGAAAACCGAATTATCGGTAGGTGTAATTCTACCTTTTTCCAGCATTATGGAGACCATGTCACAAGGCAACAGTGATAACTAAGTGGCTCGGTGAGCAAATCATTTACATTTTTGGTTCCGCAGTCGGGAAACTCCTCAGATTTCAGTCCCATTGAGAACCTGAGGCCAATTCTCCAATAGCGACAATCTAAGACTCAGAAATTGTGATAAGCTCCAAGCACTGAAGAGACAACAATGAGCCATCACCAGTCAGGATTTGGCCCAGAAGTTGATTTCCAGCAGCCGGGGCGAAGGGCAGAAGTCTGGAGAAATAATGGCCCGCGCTGTACTCTGTGTGCGGAATTATTAGGTGATTTGTAAGTTTGATGAGTAGTTTTATTATTGATCATCTCCAGTGCTGTCAGTCCAAAGGGTTAGTAAACCTGAATATGTAAGAAAGTAAAAGTGCAGTCTAACCTTAGCAGAATATTTCTGTGTGGAGAATTAATGGACAACTAGATGAAAAAAGTAAAGTTTCCATCTCAGTTGTTTATTTTCATCTGTTACAGTGAGAATAAGAACCGAACAACTCAAAATGTCCAAAATACATTTCTCACATTTCAAAAAGAAATCTCAGTGACCAAAATAGTAACATGGCCGCCCTTCTTCTCAATAACAGCCATAAGCTTCATCTATGGAGTCTGTCAGTTTCTTCATCTGTTGATCAACTTTTTGGGCAGCACCAACCACGGCTCCAAACACTGATTAGAGAGGCGACTTTTATTTCACCATAAATCTTCCGTGTAAGAAGGGCTCACAAGTTCTCTCTAGGGTTTAGGTCCAGTGAGGACGGGACTGGGTCATTATTCTTCATCTTTAATGCCTTTCCTGGCTGCCAAGCAGTGGAGACCTCAGTGCTGTGATGGAGCATAGTTAGGCAGAAAAATCATGGTTTTCTTGAAAGATGTAGACTTTTTCCTGCGTCCATCTCACTGACTTCTAAGAGTAAGGGGAGGCCCATTGCTGATCCAGTCACAGGTCTATCCATCTTGTCCATCCAGATCCACTCTCATCTCATCAGTCTATAAAATCTGTGAACAATCAGTAACAGACACATCTTGGCCCAGTCTTGATGTTCCCACTTCTGTGTCTTGCTCGGTGGTGGTCGGGTTCAGCCTCCTCACCTCGGCCATGTCTTTGAGCACTGAACACCTTGTACTTCTGGCCTCCAGGGAGGTTGCAGATCTAGAATATGTCAGCACTGAAGGATAATGGCTTCCTGGTCGCTGCATGTTTGATTCTTCTCAGATCTTTAGCAGTTAATCTTTCTTTTTTTCTCAACACATTTTTTGTAACACTGCTGAATATTTGTAACAAAACTTTTTATGGTTTTGTGATCGCGTCCCAATATCCGAGCAATTTCAAGATTTCTGCCTCCATCTGTAAGACTTGTAAACAATTTTTTTATTTTCAGAGTCAGATAAATCTTTTTGGCCTATTTTGCCAATAATTCTGTACACTTTAATTAAGGGTGTTATATCCTTAGACCACATCCTCCTAAATTACACATGTATCTATTATATAATTGTCTAACTTTTCACTTACGTCTGTAACGGAAATCCTGCGTCGCTGATTTGTCGCGCCCAGCGGTACGCGACCAATCAGCGACAGGCACTTCCGGCCCACGCCGCTGATCTCCCGACGCTAGCCGCGGGTCATCTCCAGTACATACTCACCTTCCATCCCTGTCCCGGCGCGTCTGCTTCTATCCTGTGCGTTGCTGTCACGTAGTACCGCTCATTAAGGTCATGAATATGGACGCGACGCCACTCCCATAGGCGTGGCGTTCGTATTCATAACCTTAATGAGCGGTACCACGTGACCGCACCACAGAGGAAGAAAAAAAAAAGTGTGTCAGCAGAAACGTCTGTTTGGAGCAGTCTTGGAGAGACAGTGGCCCTGATAGGGTCTGCAAAGAGAAAATGTATGCACAGCAAAACTGAACTTGTTGTGAAAATGACTGTGGAATGTGCAGCAGCAAAAGAAAAGTCTGTGGAGCAGTCTTAAAGAGACAGTAGCCCTAATAGACTTTGGAAAGAAAAAAAAAAAAAAAAGTGTCTGCACAGCAGAGCTGAATTTTTCTATGGAAAAGACTGTAGAGTGTGTATGTCTTGGGTGAAGGCTGTTAACCAGCCCAGGAAGTCTGACAGCATGGATGACAGCATGGAGGCGCTGTTTGAACAAATGGCGCAAGTTAATATGCAACATAAGACTGCTGTGATTGAGACAGATGAGTCCGGCAGTATGGAGGAGCTCGTTGAGTACCTGGTACAGGCCCAGCGAGCATGCAGCTGCGGTGCCAGCTACAGCAGCAGGAGAATAACCGGTTGTTGAAGCAGATTGCAGCTCTCAGCACCTCGTCCCAGAGTAATGTTGTGAAGGTACCGGCATTGTCCGCTGTAAAGAAGGCGGTAAGACGGTCCCTGGAAAAGATGACACCTCATGATGATGTGGAGGTATATCTCACTAGGTTTGAGAGACTGGCAGAGAAAGAGAATCTGCCCCTATCTGAATGGGCCATGATGGTCGCCCCCTATCTGATTGGAGAGCCCCAAAGGGTCTGTGCTGACCTGAGCGAGCAGGACAGCCAAGACTATGCCAAGCTGAAAGCGGAGATTCGTACCCGGCTGGGGGTTACGGTGACAGCCCGTGCCAGGGGAGTTCATGACTGGAGTTGCAGTTGGGAGTCTGCAGTCAGCAAACCTGATTATGGAGTTGAAAAGGTGATAGTGGAACACTACACCCAAGCATGTCTTCCTGAGGTACAGCCGTCTGAGAGGTCGTTACTTCAGAGTTCCCGGATGCTGAACTCTCCCGGTAAGAGCGTTCCAGCTGTTGGGGACATGGGTATGCTGATAAGCGGGTTCAGGCCCGAGGGGACATATGGGAGGGTGATTGTGGTGGACAGTGTTGGAGATGTCGTGAAATTGCAACCGACTGTTCACTAGAGGGGGAGCCTATGTGCCGTGATGTTGGCGGGTCCCTCTCTCCCTGCGCAGAACCTGTGTGTGTGTCCACCTCAGCCGAAGAGACTGGACCACAGGTGTCCCCGGTGGTTGTAAATGACTGCCCAGCACAGGCCCTCTTGGACTCAGAGAGTCCAGTGACTTCCGTATGTGACAGCCTGATTGATAGGGACTTCATCCCTGATAAGCACCTGAGTGTGGTGTGCATCCATGGAGACACCAAAGTCTACCCAGAGACTGCCGTGGACTTGGTCCCCAAACTCGGGAGGTTTCATATGAAGGGGGGGTAGTGAAGAACCTGGTGCAACCCGTCATATTGGGTAATGACTTTCCCCAGTCTAAGGATCTCTGGGGGAAAAATGTTTCTGATGGACAGTGTGATGAAGCTCCTACTGAGGGTGCGCAGTCCCGAGGGGCGGAACACAATGCTGGTGGGACGTTAAATTTATGTGATAGTGATGCTGATAATAATGATGATGATGATCATGATCATGATAATGCTGATGACCATGATAATGATGCTGATGATGATCATGATAGTGATGATGATACTGATCATAGTCATGATAATGATATTGATAATAATGATGACTGTGATAGTGATGAAATTCCTTTGCAGGTGATGTTGGGAGACGAGGATGGTGGTTCTCGGGAACCGAGTGTCCCTGACGTGCCTGTGCCCTGTGACAATTTTGAGAGTGAGCAGTGGCGAGACCCCACTCTTAAAACGGCACAGGAAAATATGATTGTTCTAAATGAGGTTTCCCAGGAGCCTGGTTATGAGGAGAGGTTTCCTCATGCTGCCATGGACAATAGCCTATTGTATAGGGACACTGAAGTCCAGGGAGAGGTCGTGAGTCAGCTCCTAGTACCTGAGCTATATAGAAGTATAGTGCTGGGGTTGTCACATAGTCACATACTTGAGGGACCAGATGGTGAAGTTAATGTTGTGGATAACATGTTAACTAAGGTTCCAGATCAGGATGTGAATGAAAATGAATTGTATAACCCTGACAGTGAGCAGGATATGAATGAAAATGAATTGTATAACCCTGACGGTGAGCCAGATGTGGCTGAGAGAAGAGGGTCAGATAGAGATAGTGAATCATCTGATGACCATAAAGCAACCAGTGCAAATGAGGAATGCATGGTAGCAGAGGAGGTACGTGAATTTCTGAGGAAGAGTCAGCAGAAGTGTTCTGATGTGCCGGGTCGTACTTCTCTGGCCAGGCACTATATCGAACTTGAGCCCGGCCCTAAGGTCAAGATGAAACCGTGCAGGATACCCGAGGCCCGCAGAGAGTATAGGCCTGGGAGGGTACAGGGTAGTGCGGATGCTTCAGATGAAGAGAAAGCTGATGTTGGTGATGACAGTGGTGAAGATGAAGCTGATGAGGGCCATGATTGGTCCAGAGTTCACTGTCTCTGTTGGATTGTTGACCAGCCCTCCGGTCTGGATGACCAGCCCTCCGGTCTGGAGAAGAGGGAGGGGATATTTGAGACAGTGAGTGAATATGTGTTGAATGGGGTGTACATTTCACCTAGGTATAAGGGAAATGTGTGGCTTTGTAAACCTAGTGGTAGAGAAAGGTCACTACACCTTACATTCATTACACACTTGCAGCTCAGGCCTGAAATCACTCAGGTGTTAATTAGGAGACCAGAAGTAGGTGTGTTGAAACACAGAGTGAGAGCTGGCTTAGCCCGGACACAGGGAGGTGTCCCGGCACAAGAAGCAGTCTCCAGGAGTGTGAGAGCTGTCTTTAGTCTGGACACAGGGAGGTGTCCTGGCACAAGGAAGCAGTCTCCAGGATTGGGAGCTGTCTTTAGTCTGGACACAGGGAGGTGTCCTGGCACAAGGAAGCAGTCTCCAGGATTGGGAGCTGTCTTTAGCCTGGACACAGGGAGGTGTCCCGGCACAAGGAAGCAGTCTCCAGGATTGGGAGCTGTCTTCAGCCTGGACACAGGAAGGTGTCCCGGCACAAAGAGCGTCTCCAGGAGTGTGAGCTATCTCAGTCTGGGTGCAGGAAGTACCCCGGACACAGGAGTAGTCTCAGTGCGAATCCGTGTGAATAGCGGCTGAATAGGAGTGGATCTCTCTCAAGTCTGGACATTGAAGGTGCCTTCAGACACAAGGAGGAGTATCTGTGAAACTCCATACTGGTAACATAATGATATGTGTTGTGTTGGGCCAGGCTGGTAGAGCCGGGACCCGGATAGACAGGGCAATCTATCTAAGTGTAATTAGTGGCTAGACAAGCCCAGGTTTTCTGTTTATGCTTTGTTTTATCTGTTTGCTGTGGACTTTAATAAAGCTGGTTGCGGCCAGTTTTACACCAGAACTGCTGTCTGAATGAACTGTTTATATGCCATTCTGTCTACCCAGACAGCGATCCTAGAGCTAAATCCCTTGGAAAGGCTACAATATATATATACAGTACAGACCAAAAGTTTGGACACACCTTCTCATTCAATGATTTTTCTGTATTTTCATGACTGTGAAATTGTAGAATCACACTGAAGGCATCAAAACTATGAATTAACACATGTGGAATTATACATTACACTTTACAAAAAAGAGTGAAACAACTGAAAATATGTCTTATATTCTAGGTTCTTCAAAGTAGCCACCTTTTGCTTTGATTACTGCTTTGCACGCAGAAAAGGTGAACGGATGGATTCTACATGCCTGGTTCCCACCGTGAAGCGTGGAGGATGTGGTGTGATGGTGTGGGGGTGCTTTGCTGGTGACACTGTTGGGGATTTATTCAAAATTGAAGGCATACTGAACCAGCATGGCTACCACAGCATCTTGCAGCGGCATGCTATTCCATCCGGTTTGCGCTTAGTTGGACCATCATTTATTTTTCAACAGGGCAATGACCCCAAACACACCTCCAGACTGTGTAAGGGCTATTTGACCAAGAAGGAGAATGTTGGGGTGCTACACCAGATGACCTGGCCTCCACAGTCACCAGACCTGAACTCAATCGAGATGGTTTGGGGTGAGCTGGACCGCTCACCGATTCAATTTTGAATAAATCCCCAACAGTGTCACCAGCAAAGCACCCCCACACCATCACACCACCTCCTCCATGCTTCACGGTGGGAGCGGTGACCGACATGAGACATGAAGATGTCTTCAACACAAAAGTAGAAAACCGCAACAAAAAACCTGTTATCCTAACATTGTGATCTAGTGATCCTGCTCTTAGATTGTGATCTGTTTTGCAACCAATAATTAAGTTATTAAATGAATACTTCTCAATTGTAATGTCATATAACGTCAGTACAATCGTTATATTAGGTTATATTACTATAAAATAATATAATCAGTTTTATTCTTCCAGATGACTGTACCGGGAGCTCAGAGGAACATCCAAAATCTTCACACGTTAATGCAGATGATTGTAATATCATTCACTATGGATATGAGAAAAATGGCAATATTGAAGATATACCCTCCACACCTCACATCCAAAATGTATCAGGATCTGTTTCACTGGATCAGATATCTCCTGATTCATCACAGACTGCAAAGCAAAATACAAGTTACAGATCGGGTGTCAAATGTCAAAAAGTTCCCATAGGGGAAAAGCCATATTCATGTTCAGAATGTGGGAAATGTTTTTCGGCAACATCAGGTTTGGTTACACATCAGAGAATTCACACAGGGGAGAAGCCATTTTCATGTTCACAATGTGGAAAATGTTTCATGAGGAAAACAGATCTTGTTAAACATCAGAGAATTCACACAGGGGAGAAGCCATTTTCATGTAAGGAATGTGGAAGATGCTTTAATATTAAATCAAATCTTATTAAACATGAAAGATCTCACACAGAAGGAAACCATATTCATGTTCAGAATGTGGAAAATGTTTTAAAGAGAAACATATTTTATTGAACATCAACGACTTCACACGGGAGAAACCATTTTCATGTTCAGAATGTGGGAAAAGTTTTAATCTGAAACATCAGCTCATAACACATCAAAGAATTCACACAGGGGAGAAGCCATATTCATGTTCAGAATGTGGAGAAAGTTTTACCATGAAACGAGTTCTTGTTAAACATCAGAGAATTCACACTGCAGAGAAGCCGTTTTTATGTTCAGAATGTGGGAAATGTTTTAATTGGAAATATATTCTTATTGCACATCAAAGAATTCACACAGGGGAGAAACCATTTTCATGTTCAGAATGTGAGAAATGTTTTACCGTGAAAGGAGATCTCATTAGACATCGTAAAAGCCACACTGGTTGGAAACCATTTTCATGTTCAGAATGTGGGAAATGTTTATACCATGAAAAAGATTCATTAGACATCGTAAAAGCCACACAGGGGAGAAGCCATTTTCATGTTCAGAATGTGGGAAATGTTTTAATTGGAAATATTATTCTCATTGGGAACATCAAAAAATTCCACACAGGGGAGAAGCCATTTTCATGTTCAGAATGTGGGAAATGTTTTAATTGGAAATGAGTCTTGTTAACATCAAGAATTCAAGGGGAGAAGCCATATTCATGCTCAGAATGTGGGAAAGTTTTACCAGAAAGAGGTCTTATAGCATCATAAGAATTCAGAGTGGAGAAGCCGTTTCATGTCAAATGTGGGAAATGTTTTACCAGAACTCAGTCTTTTAGACATGAATAGATTCACACACGAGGAGAACCGTTTCATGTCTAAATGTGGAAAATGTTTCACCCGTAACTCAGATCTTGTTAAATATCAGATCTTACACAGGAAACCACTTTCATGTTAGAATGTGAAAATCACTTTTGATAATCTTGTTAACTTCAATGACCATGGCAATTTACCACTTTTCATTCAGTTTTAAAAACTTTCAAGATCTTAACTTCTTGTGATCATCAATATTGCCGTATTTGAGGGCATTTGTTTTTTGCCTGCTTGAGTTCACTTTTGATGACCCATATATTTATCATAGTGTATGAAAGGGAAATAATTGCCAGGTGGTTGAATTTGAATAAATTATTTTACATAAACGAAAAGTTAGTTTTTGCGGTTTTTTATTTATACCCTGATCACTATATGGTAAAACTGACTGTGCAGTTTGATTCCCCAGGTCTGTACGAGTACGCAGATAGATAACAAATGTGTATAGGTTTTTTTTTTTGTTTTTTAACCCCTTTCTGCCATCTGACGTGCTATCCCATTCATGTGACCTGGGACTTAATTTCCATTGACGGGATAGTACGTCATACGCGATCAGCCGCGGCCGGGTGTCAGATCGCGGCCGGGTGTCAGCTGATTCTCACAGCTGACACCCAGCACGAAGTGCCAGGAGCGGTCACAGACCACTCCCGGCACTTTAACCCCCGACACAAAAGATGATCGCAGTGTTCCGGCGGCACAGAGAAGCATCGCGCTCCCTGCGTGTTCCCTGAGACCCTCAGAACAACGGGATGTGATTGTGCTATTTCCGAGGGCCTCCTCCCTGCAGGCCCCCGGATCCAAGATGGCCACGGGGTCCTGCAGGGAGGTGGCTTGTCAGTGCCTGTTGAGAGCAGGCATCGGCAAGCCTCCTGCACTGCCTGTCAGATCACTGATCTGACAGAGTGCTGTGCAAGCTGTCAGAGCAGCGATCTGACACTATACAGTGATGTCCCACCCTGGGACAATGTAAAAAAAATAAACGTGTAAAAATAGTTTTAAAAAAAAATCCCTAAATAAAAAATATATATTTCCCCAATAAACACATTATTATTATGTAAATAAAAAAATAAATGTACACATACTTAGTATCGCTACATCCGTAATGACCCGCCCTTTAAAACTGTCCCACTAGTTAACCCTTTAGTGAACCCCTTAAAAAAAAAGGCAAAAAAACAATGATTTATCATCATACCGCCGACCAAAAAGTGGAATAACATGATCAAAAAGACGAATATAAATAAACATGGTGTTAGGGTTCGAGTTCCCAATGCTGCACAAGGGGAATCTCGAGCCATTCCCGCTGCGGTCCCCCATCCGTCTCCGGCCGCATTGGAGCCTGCTCAGCAGAGACGTCAGTCCCAGCGTCTTGCCCATTCCAATACTGTGCAGAGACTTGCAGACGTCTTTAGGACGAAGTCCTGCGTTTCCCCTTCTGAGCATGCCCAGGGTAAGATCTCTCATTGGAGATCAGGGGGTCACATGTTCAGGTACTGCAGCAGCTCCTATTGGTCTGCCAGGAAGGTCCTGAAACTACATGTGTTTTGGAACAGTTTCTCATTGGTCCTTTTTCTGGCAGGTCCTGTAGCTGTTACTATAAAATGGTGGCATGGCTGGGCCGCCATGCGCTAGTATCAAATCTGTTATGTGCTTGCGCCAGTGAGGTCATGTATGCATGTGGTTAGGCCTGGCTGAAATAAGCCCCTAGAATACCGGCACCTCCGGTGAGGAGATTGTATGCACGTGTTCAGGGCTCAGCTGAAAACGCCATTAGAATACCGGCTACTCTGGTGAGGAGATTGTTGCTTGTGTTCTGACTGCATGACCTCAGACTGCAATCCGCTTAGCAGTCATCTGTGTTCCCTGTGAGTCTAACAGGACAGTGTTTTTCTCAGCGGCTCTGTGACGCAACAGGGTTCACTTTATAACGCTGGTTCAGCGCCCTAGCATTTTACTTTGCGGCTCACTGAAGCTAAGTGAGTTCGTACTTAACGCCATATAGTGCTGTGGCATTCTCGTTAGCGGCTCTGGGGATTAACAGAGTTCGCATTTACTGCCACAGCGTGCTATGGCGTTTATTTTAGCGACTCTGCGGGATAATAGAGTTCGCTACTTTTGCCGTCTTACTAGCAGCGGGCTTCGCCTGCACGGTGGACCCCGGGCTGCAAACGCACCTCTCTACAATATCTATTAGGTGCGTTCCGCAGACCCTAACACATGGTACCGCTGAAAACGTCATCTTGTCCTGCAAAAAACGAGCCGCCATACAGCATCATCAGCGAAAAAAAAGTTATAGCTCGCAGAATAAAGCGATGCTAAAATAATTTTTTTATATAAAATTGTTTTTATTGTATAACAGCGCCAAAACATAAAAAATGATATAAATGAGGTATCACCATAATCGTACTGACCCGAAGAATAAAACTGCTTTATCAATTTTAACACGCGGAACGGTATAAAAGCCCCCCAAGTCATGAATTGCTGTTTTTTGTTCATTCTGCTTCCCAAAAATCATAATAAAAAGCGATCAAAAAATGTCATGTGCCCAAAAATGGTACCAATAAAAACGTCACCTCGTCCCGCAAAAAATAAGACCTCACATGACTCTGTGGGCCAAAATAAGGAAAAATTATAGCTCTTTTTATTGTTTTGGTGCAAAAACTTTTTTTTAAATAAAAAGCGTCTTTTAGCGTGACAGCTGCCAATCATAAAAACCCGCTATAAATAGTAAATCAAACCCCCCATTATCACCCCCTTAGTTAGGGAAAAATAATACAATTTAAAAAATTTATTTATTTCCATTTTCCCGTTAGGGTTGGGGCTAAAGTTAGGGTTAGGGTTGGGAATAGGGTTAGGGGTGTGTTGGGGTTAGGTTTGTGGTTATGGTTAGGGTTGGGACTAGGGTTAGGGGTGTGTTGAGGCTAGGGTTGGAGTTAGAATTAGGGGGTTTCCACTTTTTAGGCACATCAGGGGCTCTTCAAACGTGACATGGTGTCTGATCTCATGACTGAAGAGACCCTTGTGGCATATAACGGTGCTTCCCCGCCTCCCAGCAATCCCATAATAACAAAACAACAGCAGGCCTGGATGGGTTGAACAGGTCGGTCACAGTTTATTAAATTATAAGCAGAGAGGGGCAAATACGATTCGCAACGGACTCACTGCCGAAAGCCCATGGCGCCGCCGGTGGGCGAGCAGGCAGATGAGAGGTTACGAACCGTTGCCCCCCCATACTACCGCTGTGACAATGAATACCACAATGAAAAATAGAGAAAAGCAACATGCCTAAAAAATGAGAACACCACCAAAAAAATATATAAAAAAATATCAAATTTTATTGAAGGCACACAAAAACATGCACAAAAACACAACAATGATTAAAAACATTAAAAACAGACAAAAATACAGGTCATGCCATATGGTAATGGTGCCATGACTCCCCCCTGTCAAGAGCCCACACATCACAAAAATGTATACAATGATATGAAAAAAAATATATATCAAATAGATATAATGATATGAAAAAAACAAATATCAAATAGATATGTCCCGGAAATGCACATCATATGAAGAAAATCCAATTAATAAACAAAAGCTAATGATATATACACAGAAATATACATATACAGACATGGCTATTTGCAGCACCATAGACAAGAATACCTGGTAGTGAACCAATGGAGACAGGTACCAATAAGCAAGTGAATGTGAATGAAACACCCTGCCTAAAGTTAGCAACTAATCTTCTCTTTATTCTGAACCCAAAAATGCGGTCCAGCATGAGTACATATCCCAGGTGCACAAATAATAAGCCAGCCAAAAGTGCTGCGGGGAACAAGAGTGAGGGAGGGGGGCACAACCCCACGCGTATCGCCACAAATTGTGGCTTTCTCAAGGCAAAATGAAGTGCTGAATTGAGCATGTACCAGGTGCCTATTTCTATGTAATCGATATGTTCACATATGCCAGATAATTAATAAGGAAACTCACCACTGAGGCCGGGAGAAGACGCACATGGTTGCGGCCATGTTGTCAGTGTTAAAGGACTTTAGTGTTCAATAAAGTTGAAATTGACGGAAGTGCGCACGCGTCAGAAAGTAAAGCTGGCGCATGCGCTAAAAAATGCGAAATGAACTGAACGCACATAATATGAAGTATACCCATCTGTCAATTACTCAAAGCTTTGGAACACGAGCGTACGATAGAAAAAAAGGAGACGCATGCGCAATGACGAAAAACAAAATGCAAAACACATTGTGAAATATACTTGTAAATAATAAACTATTGCGCACACGAAATGGAATAATGTCTAGTGAGATGTGTTGTTTCATCCCCCAAATTATTTGGAATAGAGCAAATAAAATAAAATAACGCATTTGAAAATGAGTATATTATAATGCAAATCAATAAACTGAATCTTAATACACCCATTTAAAGAAAAAAAGGGGTGGAAGGGGAGTGCGACGCGATGTAAGTGCGCACGCATCAGAGAGGAAAATGCAGCGCAGTATCTGAATGCGCACACATCAACAAAAAAAAATGTAGCAGAAGAATATAGCAAAGGTTTTAACGCAATGTAAATCTATAAAGAAAACGTGAGGGCCAAAATACAAAGATGGAAAGACACACAATGAAAAGAGCATATACAAAATGGGAGGAATAGGGCTAAGTAACAGCACATGTGAAAAAGACTTGGGTATGCTAATTGATCACAGACTGAACATGAGTCAACAGTGTGATGCAGCAGCAAAAAAGGAAAATACAATTCTAGGATGTATCAACAGAAGCATACAGTCTAGATCACGTGAGGTCATTATTGCCCTCTACTCCTCTTTGGTCAGACCTCATCTGGAATACTGTGTCCAGTTTTGGGCACATTTTAAAAAAGACATCAACAAACTGGAGCAAGTTCAAAGGAGAGCCACCAGAATGGTGACCGGTCTGCAAACCATGTCCTATGAGGAACGGTTGCAGGATTTGGGAATGATTGGCTTGCAAAAAAGAAGACTGAGAGGAGACTTAATAGCTGTCTACAAATATCTCAAGGGCTGTCACATTGTAGAAGGATCATCTTTATTCTCATTTGCACAAGGAAAGACTAGAAGCAATGGGATGAAACTGAATGGAAGGAGACACAGATTAGATATTAGAAAAAACTTCTTGACAGTTAGGGTGATCAAGGAGTGGAACAGGCTGCCACGAGAGGTGGTAAGTTCTCCTTCAATGGAAGTCTTCAAACAGAGGCTGGACAGACATCTGTCTGGGATGATTTAGAGAATCCTGCTTTGAGCAGGGGGTTGGACCAGATGGCCCAGGAGGTCCCTTCCAACTCTACCATTCTATGATTCTTTGATATTGATTTATAATTTTATTTGTATATTTGGCTGACTGATAGCCAGCCAAACCTACTTGAAAATGTGCAAAAAGTCCAACAGGTTTATCACTCCGACTCTTGAACAAGCTTATGAAGCTGAAATCAGAAAAGCCGAACACACAATCAAGTGCATGGGTGTTTGCACTATTCAGGCGCTTGGAAAAAGTCCAATGTTCTTGGTCAGAGGAATACATGATACCATATAAAATGAACTTATAATTCGAAGTCAAGAATCAATTGATTACGCAGCATAGGAGCCAAAGACGTATGATATTACAAATAAGCCACAAAAATGAATTCCAAAAACATCATATCTCATATTTATGGTTAGACAAGTGCGTTATGTAATCAAAATAAGAGATATAAAATGCACTTGTGAGTTGTCAGAAATAATAATTTATATCCCATAATGGGAACCGATGATATATGGTGCTGCAAATATACCACAAAAATGAATAATAAAAAATGTGACATATGGTGCTGCAAATAAATCCTAATACAAGATAACCAACCGGCACATATTTGAGAGAAACATCATCTGACTCTAAGAAAGTTCATATTGAATGTACCTAAATAATACAATCTAATGGACAATCCACTTATTGTGAAGAAAAAAAAAAAACAGATGAAGTCAATGATGTGAGTGATTCCAGAATAAGTCCATCAAAGATCCAATGAAGTCGATAATGTGGATGATTCCAGAATGAGTCAATCAAATAATAACAAAAGAATCTTCCTGACGAGGTTCTGTAGCCAAAGGCAATTTATTTTCATGGGCTAAACAGAAGCATTAATGATCTATGAAAAAATCAAAAACAAAAAAAATACAGTGTTTATTGAATCATGTAACACTAGATCAACCATAGAAACCGGAAAAGAGTAGCTCTTCATTCAGCCCATGAGGAGTCATGCTGTTTAGATTATAAATCCAACGTGCTTCCCTATGAAGCAATTCCTTGGTAGGGTTGTCACCCCGAATGCTGCCTTGCAAAAGGTCCACTACCATAACCTGGATGTCACGATAAATCGACTTATGGTGTTCAAGAAAGTGTAAGGCCACTGATGAAACAGGCTTACCTTTTTCACGGTCCATTTTGGCTTTACCAATATTAGAGACATGTTAGAATCATAGAATAGTAGAGTTGGAAGGGACCTCCTGGGTCATCTGGTCCAACCCCTGCTCAAAGCAGGATTCTCTAAATCATCCCAGACAGATGCCTGTCCAGCCTCTGTTTGAAGACTTCCATTGAAGGAGAACTCACCACCTCTCGTGGCAGCCTGTTCCACTCATTGATCACCCTAACTGTCAAAAAGATTTTTCTAATATCTAATCTGTGTCTCCTCCCATTCAGTTTCATCCCATTGCTTCTAGTCTTTCCTTGTGCAAATGAGAATAAAGATGATCCTTCTACAATGTGACAGCCCTTGAGATATTTGTAGACAGCTATTAAGTCTCCTCTCAGTCTTCTTTTTTGCAAGCTAAACATTCCCAAATCCTGTAACCGTTCCTCATAGGACATGGTTTGCAGACCGGTCACCATTCTGGTGGCTCTTCTCTAAACTTGCTCCAGTTTGTTGATGTCTTTTTTAAAATGTGGTGCCCAAAACTGGACACAGTATTCCAGATGAGGTCTGACCAAAGAGGAGTAGAGGGCAATAATGACCTCACGTGATCTAGACTGTATGCTTCTGTTGATACATCCTAGAATTGCATTTGCCTTTTTTGCTGCTGCATCACACTGTTGACTCATGTTCAGTCTGTGATCAATTAGTATACCCAAGTCTTTTTCACATGTGCTGTTACTTAGCCCTATTCCTCCCATTTTGTATATGCTTTTTTCATTTTTATTGCCCAGATGTAGTACTTTGCATTTTTCCCTGTTAAAATCCATTCTGTTAGTTGCTGCCCACTGCTCCAGTTTATTTATATGTTTTCGAATCCTCTCTCTCTTCTCTAGTATTAGCTACCCCTCCTAGCTTTGTGTCATCAGCAAATTTGATCAGTTTACCCTCAATTCCTTCATCTAAATCATTGATAAAGATGTTGAACAATACAGGGCCCAAAACAGAGCCTTGTGGTACCCCACTTGATACATTCTTCCAACTAGATGTGCAGCCATTTACGACCACTCTTTGGGTCCGATCACTAAGCCAGTTATGAATCCACCTAACAGTTGCCTTGTCCATTCCATACTTAGTCATTTTTTCAATAAGGATTGTGTGAGATACTTTGTCAAATGCTTTGCTGAAGTCAAGATATACTATATCTACAGCATTTCCCTGATCCACCCAGTCAGTGATTCTGTCATAGAAGGAAATTAAGTTAGTCTGACATGACTTATTAGTTACAAACCCATGCTGACTCTGTTTAATCACTTCATTCTTATCCAGGTACTTGCATACATGTTCTTTAATAATTTGTTCAAAGATCTTTCCTGGTATAGAAGTCAGACTCACCGGTCTGTAGTTCCCTGGGTCCACCTTCTTCCCCTTTTTGAAGATAGGAACAACATTTGCTCTTCTCCAGTCTTCTGGGACTTCTCCTGTTCTCCAAGAATTTTCAAAGATTATGGACAGTGGTTCAAGAATTTCTTCTGCTATCTCCTTCAGTACCCTGGGGTGTAATTCATCTGGACCTGGAGACTTGAATTCATTTATGTTAGCTAAGTGTTTCCTCACTGTCTTTCTGTTTATAGATATCCTGGATTCTTCTATTCCTTTAATAGGACAGTGAAGATCAGTTGATGTTACATTTCCTTTCTGAGAGAAAACAGATGCAAAATAGGAATTTAAAAGTTCAGCCTTCTCAACATCCTTTCTTACCATTTCATAATTTTCATCCTGTAAAAATCCTATAGCATCTTTGACTTTTCTTTTACTTTTGACGTATCCCCAAAATCCTTTTTTGTTGCTTTTGACGTCACTTGCAAGCCTTAATTCATTGTCAGCTTTAGATAATCTGATTTGTGCCCTGCAGGTTCTGCAGACGGCATTATATTCTTCTTTAGATATGCCTCCCTCTTTCCATTTGAAAAAACAGACATGTGGAAACCACAAAAAACCGTGCAATAGTCCAATTATATACAAAAATGATTTTATTGGTATCAAAAGACGAACAAGATTAAGGACAGTGACAGGGCTAAAATAGACACATGTAACCACAAGAGCCCAAACGGGCAGGGAACTGGTCACCACCAGGGAATTGCCACACAATAATGGGAATTGTACCACACAATATAGCAGAATCCCTGTATAAATTGTCCGAGTGGAGGTGGATATATAACTCTCAATGAGCCAACATAAGGGGACCAAATGCGGTAACAATCAAATATATGATCATAGTGACCTACCAGGTGGCGCACAGTCTCCCACCCTCCCCTCTTTCCATTTGATAAACATTTCTTTCTTCCTTTTTAGCATGTGTTTAAGTTCTGTGTTCATCCATCCTGGTTTCCTTAAATGCTTCCCATTCTTCCCTCTTTTCGGAATTGTTAACGATTGTGCTTTGAGAATCTCATTTTTCAAGATTTTCCATCCTTCCTGGACATTTTTGTCCTTAAGGATATCCAGCCATTGGATCCCTCCAATTCTCTTTCTGAGTTCCTTAAAATCTGCCTTTCTGAAATCTAACCTTGACGTCTGAGTCTTCACAGGTCTTCCTCCTCTTGTTATCCAAAATTCTAAAATAGCATGGTCACTACCTCCTAGGGTCCCAGCCACTCTTACCTCCTCCACCATTTCCTCCCTGTTTATGAGGATTAGATCCAAGGTAGCAGATCCCCTTGTTTTCTCCATTACCTTTTGGAAGATAAAGTTGTCAGCAAGAGAGGATAAGAATTTCCTGGACCTGTTAGTTTTGCCTGAGAGAGATTCCCAACAAATGTCTGGATAGTTAAAATCTCCCTGGTGGCTCCTGTAGAGACTTATGAACCTTCGGAAGCAGGTATAGTATAGGAACAACCGGGTGGTTAGTAGTTAGAAAAGTGAATTCATTTTTGCTCAGGATCCCATTATGTCTAGCAGACAGAAGTAGATAATCAAATTTCTTCTTGAACACCTCCGTAGGGTCCGATGGTAAAATCTGGTAACAGGAGACATTGTTTAATTGGCGCTTAGCTTCTTGGGTATACATTTCAATAGGCCACAACACAATATTACCACCCTTATCAGCCTCCTTTATAATAAATGATGGATTATTTTTGAGAGTAGACAAAGCCTGTCTCTCTCTGGAAACAAGATTTTCATGTTGTTTATTATTGATGTTCAATTTAGTGATTTCTCTACTAACTACATCAAAAAAGATTTGAATGGTGGGAAAAAGTGAAAAAAGGGTGTGGCCTGTGAAGGCAAGCGCCAAAGATTATCCAATCTCTTACCAGGATTTTCGTTTTCCTGTAGTAATTCAAGAAGGTCATTAAAGACCTGCCTCTCATCTTGTGGCATGGATTCAATCATTGAAGGTTGATGGTACAACAGCTTGAAAGTTAACTGTCTACAAAACAAATAGAGATCTTTAGTCAAAGTGAACTTATCTAATACTTCCATAGGGGCGAACGAAAGAGCTTTTGACAGAAGCAATTTTTCCATATCTGATAAAACGTAATCAGATAGATTTATGATCTGTAAATTACCTGTGGTGCCCATGGACTGAGATATCGTCATTTCCTCTTGTGTTGTCTCAATTCTCTCTTGTAAGATGGGGACCATTCCTTGTAGTGTCGCCCCTTTCTTCTGGGATTGAGACTGCTTGTGCCGGCCTCGCCTGGTATAATTTCTTGGTCGCTTACGCCTGACGATAAAAAATCACTCATAGATTAATCACCCCCAAATGTGACAGTATTGAGTGTGTTTGAAGTTGAGCCCTGCTGGTTTTTATCGCCACTATATCTGCTAAATCTTCTGTTCCCATGGTAGGTCTACTTGAAGACTTGTTTACTGTCAAAATCTCCTTTGTTCCAGTGAAATTTACTTTTCTTTTTTTGTATAATCTCTTTTTCAAATTTGTCAATGATTACTTTCAAGTGTTGTTGAAATGGTTTAACCAGACTAATTTCATCGTAAGTATTCAGTTTGGCCTCCTTTTCCTTAATGTCCTCTTTTAATTTTATCAAAAATTTTTGGTCATGTTCAATAAGTAGACCAATCAATATAGATGAACATTTCAAGAGACCAGCCTCCCAAATCCATTTAAAATCAGGGTCAGCCTCCCAGGCAGGAAAAAGCTTAATCCTAAGTCCCCCTGGGAACAATCCCCAGTTTGTTGTATTCTTCTAAGCTTTTAACATTCCACCAGGTTTTTGTCAGCACTTTGTGAAGGTTCACAATGTCATGAGTTAAATCCTGGAAGGAACTATCCTGTGTAACCACTGATTCAGTATTACCAAACACACCTTCAACCTGGCCTCTCCAAGCCAACTCCCTGGCCTCTAAATTCATGATGAATAAAAATCAATCAATCAAAAATAGGTTTTGTATTCCCACAAGGGAAATAAATACAAATGCAAATAGAAATGTATAAATATATGAATATAAATATAAATCAGTGTGCCAACAAAAAATACCACAAAAAACTTTGTAAGTGACGAGAATGATATATATTTTTTAAAACATTATATACAACAGCCGCACGGCAAATCTTAGAATATACAAGGGAGGGAGGGTGGGACAAGACTTCCACTGATCAGATGAGGAGGAAGAGGAAGAATCCGGCCCACACACGAGCATTTAACCGCTGAGGGTGTGGCCGGACTCCACTTCCCCTTCATCCCCGTTGGTCAGTGGAGTCCCGATATATGGCATCACCTGGGGAGGGGAGTGACGGGAGGGGGGAAGCACAGCCCGCAGTTCCTTCTAACTTATAGTATATATGGGCTCCTCAGTCAGAAGCTCGCCCCCTATGCGGTGCCGTGCTTGCCAGACTGAAGAGACACTTGTGGCGTATAACGGTGCTTCCCCGCCTCCCACCAATCCTATAATAACAAAACAACAGCAGACCTGGATGGGTTGAAAGGTCGGTCACAATTTATTAAATTATAAGCATGGAGGGGCAAATTCGATCCGCAACAGACTTTCTGCTGAGAACCCACGGTGCCGCCGGTGGGTGTAAATTATAAGCAGAGAGGGGCAAATACGATTCGGAACGGACTCACTGCTGAAAGCCCATGGCGCCGCCAGTGGGCGAACAGGCAGATGAGAGGTTACGAACCGTTGCCCCCCCCATTCTACCGCCACAGAGGATCTTGTGTATACCTACACAGGACTCCGACCCCCACACAACAACATTAAGGCCAGTTCAACCCCATCCTGTAAATTGTTTAATAATATACCGAGTCCGATATCATTCAAATGAAAGCCGTCCGGTCTCCATAGGTTGGAATTGTCCTTTTGCAGTTCGTGATGGTTAACAACAATGCCATAGTTTTCTTTGATGAATTTGCCATTTTTGTGTTTATTTTCTTTCTTGATTTGTTGATGTCTTTCGGATCTTTGGCTCCCCGCCAGACAGCGCGTGTAGTCAGACCACACCAACACCATATCAGGGCATAAGCAAGCAAAGTGTCGTATATCTGTCGACATCATTGTGTATAGTTCGGTACCTTTTTTCTTGGCTAAGTCATTTCCACCGACATGCAAATACCAATACCACCGGCCCTTTGGCTGTTTTAGCCACGTTGGAATATTTGCTGCCACCCCAGCCCTCTGATGCTACTCCAGATGAACTCCAGTTCCACTTTTTTTATATATATAATCCGGGCGTACGCCCAATAAACATAAGAATGCGCTAGTACCCGAACTGTGGGCTTGTGGCTGCCTGAAAGAAACGAGAGTTGTTAGAGCAGATCTGGCCTTATATATCTTGCAAAACGTGCAGATTTCCAGCGGCCTAATCTCTGGACTTAAGGTTCCGATACGCCGGCCCTAGCTGCTTCGGTGGCCGCCCCTATTCTGAAGGAATGTGTTAGCGCCGACTGCCTCCACGCAATGTTTAAAGATTGTGTGAAACTGGTATTTGGTAAGCGGGGACCCATCGGTGTGTGAGAGGAAGAATCTACTGCCGTGTCTTACAAACGCGAAGTGCTTCACTATTTTTTTCCGCGCATATCGGGCCGTCTAAAGCCTTGAGAAAAACCCACGTGCCTCTACCGGTGGGATCGCATTTGGACTTTCGCACTCTAATGTGTCGCTACATATGACGACATCCTCTTGGATCAACCCGCCCACCGATGTTGTTTTTGACCGTGGCACTAGTTCACCGATGCGCAGCGCCCCGGAAAATGGGATTGCAAAAGCTGTAGATACTAGGGTCGCCTCGTACTGTGACTTGCAAACTGACGTCGAGATTATGATAATATCGCGCGACAGACTTAGAGACACAGGGCGACGACATTCCTGACTAGGTTGGAGCCTCTTCCAGCCTTTCACGGCTTGCCTGATAAGAAGTATTTAGTAACATCGTCCCAACCTAGAAGCTTGAAGAAAAGGGCTATTCCTGCTAAGTGTCACTGCGCTGACGTACCCGACGCTCCTCTATTCCTGAGCAGATTCAGGAGTTCTACCAAAACGTCGTATCTGGGCTGATTACGTGTATCTACTGGCCTTCCCTTGATTAAAGAGCAGCATTCCTCCCATGCCTTACCGTAGACCTGCCAGGTAGCCGGTGTCACTGAGACTTGGAACAATTTGAAGGCCTGCCAATCGGAAGACAACAGGAAGTTAACAATCACATCTTTTGCGATAGACGTAAATCTGGCACAACACCAGATGTGTCTAAGGCATAGTAACGCTAAGCGGCGCAGCAGCCCGAGAAAGGGTGGGTGGGAGAAGACAATGTTCAAACTTCTTGCGGTTCCTGGGTGTTTGGTTAGAAACCTTATGTTAGCGTTTTCCAAGGCTCTATGGCTGTTACTACTGAAAAATTCTCTAATGCAGGGCTGCGGCCCCAGGTGGATATGGTCCATAAAACAAGCCAGTTGCATTTACACCATTGGTCTTTGTAGATTGCAACAAAACCATTATTGATATCTCCAACAACCCCTAGACCTAGTTCCTTGCTCGGCGTTTCCTGCGCCATTACGCATGCATGTCCCTTGTTGGAATCTAAGAATGACTACCAGACAAGCAAATCTGCTTTCAAGGAGCGATTAAGTCTGATCTATATCTCGACTGGGTAATGCCTTTAGTTGACGACGATAGGTGGCGTTGGAAAACTGTGCCCATTGCAAGCAAATTGAGCTAACCTAGCGACTGCATCTGCTGAAGGGTGACTTTTAGCTTTGAGGAAATTTTCAACTGTCTGCCGTGTTTTTGTAGTTTATCTGCCGGTAAACAAAAAAACATTTTATTGGTATATATTTCAATGTTGAGGAAAGGGATCACGTTGCATGGTCCGATCGTTTTTTTCGGGTGAAAGTGGTACTCCGAAGTGCCGAGCTATAAGTTTTGAACTTCTGGAGGTTGCACGGGCCGATTGTTTTTCTGGTGATAGAGGTATAACGATTTTCCGAGATATGAGCTTAAGTTTTTGGAGGAGCAGAGTTTAGAGTCCCTAGGTTCGACGAATAAAAAGTCATTTGCGTATCGCCTTAATGAGTCTAGAAGGGTATTGAAGAGCCCAAAGTAGTAACATGTTATGGTGCAGACCAACAGAAGGCACATATTAAATTAAAACTGCTGGTTCACCGTAAAGCTCAACAAATGGAGGCATGTTGGGATGTCGGATTTTGGCAGCGGGGCACAAGGCCCAGCTGTGCGTACGAGTTCCCCTTCTGTCAATTGAAGCGTAGGTTATGGACGTCTCTTCTAGGGGTGACGCGTCGTTACCGAATCACCTATTGGGAAGGAAGGTGATGTTTTAGACGGGATTTTCCGTTTGTTTTTTTAGCAGAATGCCTAAGGCGAGTTTCTGAAATTACTGATTGGCAACGATTTTAAATGGGCCCGCCAACCTGCTTAGTTCTACCTATTTTGTGATTTTTTCTGCTCTAGAAACTTGGAGGAATCCCGCGACAATTTTAGATTATTTCCCCGGGGTTATAATTACTCTGTTTGCTTTGTAGGTACTCCTTGAAGCACTTTCTCAGCTTGACTTCCGCGATAGTTTTTTTTTTTTTTACATTTTCCATTCCATAAACCAGAAGCTTAACCACTCAGCCATCAACTCAACCAGTAAAACCGGCATTTAAAACCATAATATACCTGCTGAGCAGCTTCTTTTTTGGGATAAAGGCATAGCCATGACATAAGTGCTCCATTTGCTTGGCGGGTACGCCCTGATGCAGGGGTGTCCGCCAGCACGGAACTGGTCCACGATCGCTGCTGAGCAGCTTTATCTGAGCCATTATTAGTCGTAGTCAAACATCTGTTGCTTTAACAGATCGTACCGCCGCCAGGCAGAACCACCATTATTGTTTCCTGAGTGAGTTACAACATGTAGATCGCTGGGATGAGGACGCTCACCACTATTTGACTTGTCTGCAGTGGCTTGAAGCCCTGGGATCTCCCAAGCTGACAGCCAGAGATGGAGCACGTGACGTATGATCTCCGTCGTGTGCCCGAGCCCGAGTGTCTCCCGACAGGGTATGTTCGGGGTTAATCTTGTGGTTGGAATGGCTGGTAGCCCTGGGTAACGATTCACTAGGCTGTCAGTCATTGATGGAGCACGTGACCTCTGGCGTCTGCTGTGTGCTCGTGACCGCCTGACGTTACACTCAGATGCGTCTGACCGCTCAGATATGGGCAGGAAATGCCATGTAGCGGAACGAGATCTGTGGCGGCTCCTATGTGATCCGTGTCTGCGTTGGTAGCGTGATGAACGGCTCTTAGAGGGATAGTGGGAATGGTGACGGGAGTCATCTGAGGAGTGGGAGGTCCTGCGGCATCTACGCCAGGACCCGCTGCTACTATGTGGTGTGTTGGGAGCATTAAACATGAGGGGTTCACTAAGCGTATTTGGGGCTGTGGAAATTAGAGGTGTGCTGTGGTGATGGGAGTAGCGACATTTAGAGGGACAGCAGGAATGATGGCAGGAGTCTAAGGAGGAGGAGGATGGGGAGGGTCTGCGGCGCATATGCATGCGCTTGCCATGGCTAGGGGGTTTATTGGGGCCATTAAAATCTGAGATGAATGTTTCGTTATGCTTGTTACAGGCGGTAACTAGTTGGGTAGCACTGAGTCACAAGGGGGTTAGTGGTACATAACAGTTAACTATCTTGTGTAGTGTTTGGAGGGGCAGGGGTTAATGTAGTTTCAGTATTATTAGTGATTGGGTCATTGGCGGTTAGTAGGTTAGTATTGGCGTGCTTGTGTTACGTGAGTGCATACGTGTTCTATACAGTATTTGATGCAGAGCGCGCTGGTTGGTCTGGATGGACCGATCAGCGCGCTCTGCAGCAGCGTAGTTTTATGTTGTCCGTGCTCCGGCGTCCCTCCTCGCAGGCAGTGCACTTGTGCCTGCTGGAGGGCCGCTTTGCAGCAGTCCTGGGCCTGCAGCGACGTTATTTTCTTGGACCGTTACAGCTCCGCAGTCCCTCCATGCAGGCATTACTGTTGTGCCTGATGGAGAGATGCTGCGGAGCCGACCTTGCGTCACCGACGGCCGGAAGTTGAATGGCGGCGGCTGGAAGTGATGCGCAGCCATGGGCGGGAACTCACCCCATTGTGCAGGAAGGCGTCAGGGGCATTGTCCCGCCCCACCCACCAGCCCCTCGCAGCGGCCGAAGTGATGCGCGGCCGTGGGTGGGGACTCACCCTGACGTGCAGGAAGGCGTCAGGGGCATTGTCCTGCTCCACCAGCACCTCGCGCCTGAGGCCTAGTGTGGGCGCCCATGCGCAGCACCCCCCAGGCATAAGCTTGGTTCGGAGCTCGAGCCTGACCTGCTTGAAAGGTAGTAGAAAATGAACTCGGCACTCAACTTTAGTATAGTGAGAATAAAGATTTTTATTCACAGTAGTAACACGAAACGTTTCGGTCCTATATCATGGATCTTCATCAGTCACTACATTTATAAAAACAGAAGAAAAAATTATATTAACAAAATAAAGTATGTACAATCAAAATTTTGGTCAATAGTAAAGGTAGAGAGTAGTTGTATACAATGCTTCAGGAGATTTAGGGAGCAATCATAGGTCAGAGTTGTATCAGAGGTATCACAAAGGCAGAAAGAATATATATGGTGAGGACATACCAGATACTACTGGGAAGGGGGTTGATCCACATAGGGAAGAAAGAAAGGGCTGGATATAGCTGTAGGTGAAAATAAGATAAACGTAAGTGCCGATATACTTTTATGTATAAGTAGATTTTGTGCCTATGCCTGTAGATGTGACATACCCTGTGTTGGTGGGGTGAGATGAGAAAGAGGACAATGCCTCTATTGCACTAGTAACCTGTAGAAACAGCGCAAAACATAGATACCATAAATATCACAACTATCAATGTGATGGTGAAGCGGTGGAGCCGCTATACTTGTCTGTGACTGACCTGTTGTGAAGGAGTCCGGTAGTGAGGATAGGTCTCTGCATTGGACGCGGTGTCCACCGCTAGTCTGAGTGCAGAGAAAGCTAGAAAGCAGCATGTATATGAGAGGAAGAGGCGGGACTATAGTGTCAGTCAAACAGAGCATCAGACAGGAAGTGAGGTGGCAGGAAGTTAATGGACATGTGTTCCAAGTGAATACTAGGTAACCAGAGGCCGTCCTACAGGTGGGAGGAGTAAAGGAGCGGCGTGCTGATGGAGATGTGCCCAACAGGATGACGTGGCAGCATTATAGTATTTAATACAAGCGGCTCTAAAGTGAATGAAAGAGAGGCATGTTAGTACAAGCATAAAGGAGTTTACAGCAATAAACATTGCGATCTTATACATTAGCTTAAAGCGATAGATATAACAGGCTTGCAGCATCAGTATGCGTCAAAAGGGGCATAACAGTAATATGAGTACTGATTTAGTACATTATCATAAGACAGTATGGAAGACAAATCTGCAGGCAACAAGGAATAATTAATAACCACCTAACAGAGATAAAGCAGCATGTGGTAAATGACAGGTGATGTGTAAACATCTGTATGCATCATTTATAAAGTAAAAGGGTGTCACAGCAAAATTCATATTGGTATAGTGCGTTATCAGAAGACAGTATGGGAAAATGGGAGCACGGATTATTAAATAAATAAACACCTGGCTGAGATCAACATATCATGTGGTATATGGCAAGTGATGTATAAAAAAGGGGGGGTGGGGGAATTATAGCCTCAGTGGTCATATGCAGAATTACATGAAGGAGAGTAAATCGTATTCACGATTAAGACCCTTAATTGACGTATGCGGTCGCCTCCTCGTCGTGAATGTGGTATTTGTTCCAAAACTTGGTATTTTAATTGGGCTATGGTATGTCCCATTGTGATGAAGTGGTGTGGGATGGGGAGTAAGGTATTCTTACATCTTATGGTTGATTTGAAATCAACCAAGTTTTGGAACAAATACCACATTCACGACGAGGAGGCGACCGCATACGTCAATTGAAAAGGAGAGAGGCGTATTGGATACACACCCTAGACACTCTATCACCTAAGGGTCTTAATCGTGAATACGATTTACTCTCCTTCATGTAATTCTGCATATGACCACTGAGGCTATAATTCCCCCACCCCCCCTTTTTTATACATCACTTGCCATATACCACATGATATGTTGATCTCAGCCAGGTGTTTATTTATTTAATAATCCGTGCTCCCATTTTCCCATACTGTCTTCTGATAACGCACTATACCAATATGAATTTTGCTGTGACACCCTTTTACTTTATAAATGATGCATACAGATGTTTACACATCACCTGTCATTTACCACATGCTGCTTTCATCTCTGTTAGGTGGTTATTAATTATTCCTTGTTGCCTGCAGATTTGTCTTCCATACTGTCTTATGATAATGTACTAAATCAGTACTCATATTACTGTTATGCCCCTTTTGACGCATACTGATGCTGCAAGCCTGTTATGTATTCCTATCGCTTTAAGCTAATGTATAAGATCACAATATTTATTGCTGTAAACTCCTTTATGCTTGTACTAACATGCCTCTCTTTCATTCACTTTAGAGCCGCTTGTATTAAATACTATAATGCTGCCACGTCATCCTGTTGGGCACATCTCCATCAGCACGCCGCTCCTTTACTCCTCCCACCTGTAGGACGGCCTCTGGTTACCTAGTATTCACTTGGAACACATGTCCATTAACTTCCTGCCACCTCACTTCCTGTCTAATGCTCTGTTTGACTGACACTATAGTCCCGCCTCTTCCTCTCATATACATGCTGCTTTCTAGCTTTCTCTGCACTCAGACTAGCGGTGGACACCGCGTCCAATGCAGAGACCTATCCTCACTCCGGACTCCTTCACAACAGGTCAGTCACAGACAAGTATAGCGGCTCCACCGCTTCACCATCACATTGATAGTTGTGATATTTATGGTATCTATGTTTTGCGCTGTTTCTACAGGTTACTAGTGCAATAGAGGCATTGTCCTCTTCCTCATCTCACCCCACCAACACAGGGTATGTCACATCTACAGGCATAGGCACAAAATCTACTTATACATAAAAGTATATCGGCACTTACGTTTATCTTATTTTCACCTACAGCTATATCCAGCCCTTTCTTTCTTCCCTATGTGGATCAACCCCCTTCCCAGTAGTATCTGGTATGTCCTCACCATATATATTCTTTCTGCACTTTGTGATACCTCTGATACAACTCTGACCTATGATTGCTCCCTAAATCTCCTGAAGCATTGTATACAACTACTCTCTACCTTTACTATTGACCAAAATTTTGATTGTACATACTTTATTTTGTTAATATAATTTTTTCTTCTGTTTTTATAAATGTAGTGACTGATGAAGGTCCATGATATAGGACCGAAACGTTTCGTGTTACTACTGTGAATAAAAATCTTTATTCTCACTATACTAAAGTTGAGTGCCGAGTTCATTTTCTATTAGATACGGTGTGGGAACCTACTCTGGCACCTTCTTGGTTGTGCACACGGTTATTTTTTCATATGACCTGCTTGAAAGAGCAGGACAGGCTGAGCTCCGTGTGTCGGGGGCTGGGCTGCAGCACCGGAAGTGCTGACTCCCGGACCGGAAGTGGGCGGGGCCCGGCCTGGAACTGGGGTGGATGAGGCCTGCAGGCCTGCCTGGCACTGTAGGCCTGTCTGAGGACTCAGAACGGTGCCGAGGAGCGGGCAAGCGGGGCAGCGGTACGCGCGCGGTGGCTGGGCAGAGACGACCCTCCCCCAACATGAAGGCACTCTGGGGGGCAGGTGGGCCGCGACGAGCGCCTGCCTGCCGGCACTGCTGGAGGAGCGCATGTGGGCACAGGCATGGCGGCGGTCCCTGGAAGAGAGGCCGCAGGCATAGCAGCGGCATCTGGAAGGGAAGCCAGAGTACCATCGGTACCCGGAGGCACAGCAGAACCACCTGGCCCGGTGGCAGATGGTAAGCGATTGGCTGCCTGGTGGGGAGGTGAGGGGAGAGCAGGACCAGCGACGGCAGGGGCGAGGGGACAGAGGGAGAGGTCAGAGGAGGACAGGGTTCTGGGAGAGGGGGCCTGTTAAATATTAATTATTGCTTATGGATATATACACTCAATTCTGTACCAAGCACATTAACGTTCGCTGACATTACAGATGCTATTTCTGTATGGTAAAGTGTCATCCCCATATATAGAGACCACGTGATCTAAGGGACATATATATAATGACTACACGAAGGGAGGGGGGCTCTTGCTCTCTCACTCTCTCTACAGACACATGGGACAAGGACTATGATGAATGAACAGCCAGTTGCAATGTAACCACGTGTTGCTTCCCTGCTATGCTGCTGACAAGGCCAGAATGTCATTTTACCATTCAGGACACCAAGAAAAGAAGTGTATAAGGTTTGCTATGGACAAATGGACAATCTCTTCGTAACTATTTCACTCATTTTATGTTTTCCTGCAATGATGTTTTTTTGATGGACATTCCAATAAACCACTATATTTTTTTATAAGAAACATTTTGACATTTTCTTTAGAGTATCGCATCTGGTAACAAGTCCTGGAAAAATATATTTAAAATAAGCATTTTTAACATTTTCCAAAAAAAAATAAAAATTAAGAATCAAAAATAGAGATAAATGAAGAATAAAAATTAAAAATGAAAAATAAGAATAAAAACAAAAATAAGAATAAAAAAAATAAGGCCTTTATATGTTTATGACAAATGTTGAGTAGTTATGTTCTCAGTAACACATACCCTTAATATTTCCATTATAATAATAATAATAATAATAATCTTTATTTTTATATAGCGCTAACAGATTCCGCAGCGCTTTACAGATTTGCACACATTATCGTCGCTGTCCCCGATGGGGCTCACAATCTAGATTCCCTATCAGTATGTTTTTTTTGGAGTGTGGGAGGAAACCGGAGTACCGGAGGAAACCCACGCAAACACGGGGAGAACATACAAACTCCTTGCAGATGTTGTTCCTAGGTGGGATTCGAACCCAGGACTCCAGCGCTGCAAGGCTGTAGTGCTATCCACTGAGCCACCATGCTGCCCACGGATGATTTCATATTTGTCATAACCTTGTGTTACCAAAATGTTCATATTATGCAACTTTGCATGTAATCCCCTTCTTAGTGTAAAGAAATGACTCTTTATAATACTTAATGTTATTATCTCTAGTAGTTTATACCATTGTACCTTTTTATATTCTTTAAAATGTGTGAAGAAGAGGTATTGATGAAATGTGATGATGTATTCAGAATCAAAACACATTTCCCCCTTAATACCAAAAATATTATTTTATGAAATAATTCATTTATCAAAACTAAAATGAAAAAAATTATTGTTTTATAAATTATTTATGTAACTTCTGTTTTAGCTTTATACCATATATTTGTCTGAAAATGTGTACCATCTATGTAACCATTAAAAATAAAAATAATATTGAATATCATAAAATTATCTTTGGGGAAAAAAGGAAAAAAAAATGTAGATTTTCTTGATAAACCATTTTGATGTGTGATTACACTTATCTACTATTAACTAAAAAAAATAATTACTAAAGGAATATATGTTGACTAAATAATTCATTATGTATCTTAATATTCTAATAATTGAACTGATTTGTATTATTTCTCTTAAAAAAAAAAAGTTTTTGGTTCTCTCACATACCTTGAATTTTGAAACCTCTCCTTTCATACATCACATACTCTTAGGTTATATTCACTCTTAGCAGCTGCTCATACACGCATCTGTCATCTGTCACTCAGACTGTGACACAGATAAGTTCACATGTCAGATTCCATATACAAAAGGTAGGAATACATGTATATTACCCCAAATAATTGTATCCTAATTATCAATGCGCATTGTAAACTACTAAATTTAATATTTTAATATTTCTTTGAATATTCCCCAAATACACATAACAAACTTTGTGAACCATTTATAGATAGAATGACTCATAAGAAAATTAGTTATGAGCTGTATATATTTGGTGCAAGGTTTGCAAACTGTAATTGAACCCTGGAATTTAAGAGGCCTAAGAAAAAATTCTTTGACTTGTAAAGGCTGAGCTCTCAAAAATTCTTTTCACGAGAGCTTTAAGTTGCAACCACTGAAATAGGGGTATATGGTAATCGCCTTATTATTAGAACAGTTTAAATGTCACATGTGTGACTGTCATGCAGTAAGAACATATTGCCATGCAAATAACTTCAAAATGTTAGCAACACACAAAAACTAAATTTAGATTCAGTTAGTTATATATTATTTCCTTTTAAGTGTTAAATAAAAACATGCAGTTATTACAAATTCCTGTGTAAATAAAGGCATAAATCCATGTAAGATTAAAGGGTATGCCACACTGAACAATATCGCTAACGGGATCGCTAAAAAACGTCACTATTTAGCGATCCCGTTAGCGATGTTGTTCAGTGCGGCAGCTGCCAGCGACGAGCTTCCTGCTGTGATCTCGCTCGTCACTGGAATCGTTCCGGACCCTATTTTCTCGTCGGCGCTCCCGCTGGGTAAGTATATATCGCTAGTGTGGCACCTTTTCTTAGCGATTTAGCGGTACTTTTGTACCGCTAAAGTCGTTAAGAAGATCGCTAACGGCGATAGCGTCGTTAACTATATCGCTAAATGTGGCCGCACTTAGCGATATAGAAACAATCCCGCTAGCGATCTCATTAGTATGCGTCGTTATCGTGATCGCTAGCGGGATTGTTTAGTGTGGCAGTACCTTAAGTCCTACTTTGAAGTGAAAATTCTAAGGATAAATAAGAGATAAGGTTAAATATCATAACAAAACAATTGCAATGTCTTATACATATATATGTATTGGATTTAATGTACCGTATATACTCGTGTATAAGCCGAGATTTTCAGCACCTTTTTTCGTGCTGAAAATGCCCCCTCGGCTTATACACGAGTCATAGGGCAGAAACCAGCGGGGGAGGGGGTGCTGCGGCAGGAGCCGGTGGCTGGGATCATACTCACCCCTCCCCGTGCCATCGCTGAACGTCCCTGCAATCCTGCGTTCTCCCCGTCTTCCTGCAGCTCTTCAGCACTGAGCGGTGATGTAATACCCGCTCATTAAGGTCATGTAATATGGACGCGACGCCACTCCCATGGGCGTCGCCTCCATATTCATGGCCTTAATGAGCGGTATTACATCACCGCTCAGTGCTGGAGAGAGCTGCAGGAAGACGGGGAGAACGCAGGATTGCAGGGACGCTCAGCGATGGCACGGGGAGGGGTGAGTATGATGGAGGAGAGGACATGGAGCACGGAACAGGACGGGGGGGAGAACGGTGGACGGGGGAAGCATAGAGGAGGACGGGGGAAGCTGGAGCAGGACGGGGGAAGCATGGAGGAGGACAGGGGGAGAACGGAGGACGGGGAAGCATGGAACAGGACGGGGGGGAGATCGGTGGACGGGGAAGCATAGAGGAGGAAGGGGAGAACGGAGGACGGGGGAAGCATGGAACAGGACGGGGGGGAGATCGGTGGACGGGGAAGCATAGAGGAGGAAGGAGAGAACGGAGGATGGGGAAGCATGGAACAGGACGGGGGGGAGATCGGTGGACGGGGGAAGCTGGAGCAGGACGGGGGAAGCATAGAGGAGGACGGGGAGAACGGAGGATGGGGGAAGCATGGAGCAGGACGGGGGGAGATCGGTGGACGGGGGAAGCGTGGAGGAGGACGGGGAAGCATGGAGCAGGACAGGGAAGGATGGAGGGCACAGCGGAGGATGGAGCAGGAGGGGGGAGTACAGAGGAGAATGGGGGAGCACAGAGCTGGCTGGGGGAGCAAGGAGCAGGACGGGGCAGCACAGAGCAGGAGGGCAGTTTATACACCCGGCTTATACATGAGTCAATAATTTTTCCCAGTTTTTTGTGGCAAAATTAGGGGGGTCGGCTTATACACGGGTCGGCTTATACACGAGTATATGATGTTAGAGTTAAATTCAGTATTTCTTCTCAAGGCCTTGGGAAGCTGAGGCATAGCAGAAGGGAAGATAAGAAAGGAATGTTCCTTCATTGATAACACTCCCCCTGACATAAAGAGATACTCTGTGCTGGGAGCGAAAATCAGGGGCTAAAGGCAAAGATGGAAAGTTTGGTTAGAAAACAGTATGTTACGTGCTAAGTTGTATTAACTGCCATATATGGTAATTCCGCTTCCTGCTTCAGGGGTGTATATAAGCCCCTTCATTAGCAATAAAGAGTAGAGTATATTGACGCACCCTTTGGTTTGTGTCTTATTCTCTCTGGTACCACATTCCGAGGAGGAAAGGGTTAACAAGATAACAGCGACGACAACACTGGCGCCCGAACAGGGACCTGAGTTATTCTATTCTGAGGAAGCCTGACCGGTCCGGAGACGTGGGATGAGCGGAGCCTTCTGTTGGTGATATACATACAGCGCTGGGGTAAGAATACTTATTATATTCTACCCAAAATCTATATCACTGTATAGTGGACTCCCTCCCCGAGCGGTCAGCTTTCCAGGTAAATCACAGGTATTCCTGGCTCAGGTCCCTTTGAACCAGTAGACCCTCAGATTAATTGTCAGTCCTGCCTTTCCTCCTTTGAATAATGACAGTATGGATCCAATGATTGTGTTGTGGTTTTGTCTTGGTGTCTGTGTGATTGGATTGTTCATTTGGTTGGCGTACAAATATTGAAGAGCGAGCAGTGAAATGGTTCAGAAACCTTTGTGGCCCATTGTCTAAGTGACGCAACTGTCTTGGTGACAGAGTCTTGGTGACGCAATTGTCTTGGTGACAAACTTGTCTTGGTGACAAGAGAATCTCTTCTAGGTGAGGAGATATAAAAAAAAATGGGGAACCAAAAATGCCAAGGAAGGCATTTCTGCTAAAGATTTAGTTGTGCGCAGAGATTGTGAAAAGCAGGCATGAATGAAAACAGAATTGAACAGTGATAAATGGAAAAAGGTTCTTTAGCTCACATCATGGATGGTTGAGAGACAAAGGACTGTTGAAAACAGTGAACCTGTGGATGAGTGCGTGTGATTACTTAGAAGAAAAGACTGAAGAATTAGGAGACGGACGATACAGACTGACAAAAACAGGGATGACTGATTTACCCTCCTGTCTGCTTCCCCCCCCCCTGGACAGTAGTGTTATACAGACCATGGAGCCCTACAGAGCAGTTGGCTCTAATAAAGCAACTAGACAGGATCTGCAAGCGCTTAGAAGAAGGGAAATTGGCAGATGAAGCTAGATATGATAGACTGATAGATAAGACATACAAGTGCTATGTGTGTAGGACCACACCTGACAATGCAGAAGTCAGTGACAGCAAGCAGAGATAAGTGCTGGCAGCAGCGAGATGGTATTTTGCTTTAGACCAAGGTCATTCTACAGATAAGGAAACTGCAGGCTGAGGGAGAGAGGACACACAAACTACGCAGTGGTTTGACCAGCCCCTCCCGTCGGGTATTCGTGAGGATGCACAGGGTTTTAGTCAAATTTGTTGAATATGTTTTTGGAATAGACACAGTACGTAAGAATCGAAGGGCTAGGCATGTGAATAGAAGGTCAGAGTACGTGAGAAGAAAGATAGACAGGCAGAGAAAGTAAGTAGACCAGATTGGAGATCAGTTAAAGCAGAGGATCTAGCGAGAATAGCACAGGGGGCACAACATGATTTAGCGCAGGCAAAAAGAGGTAGCTTGCACATGAACCCCCTTGTCTCCCTACCCCCCCACTCCTAATTGCACAGTGCAGGTGAACACCGGGGGACATGAGGTTGAGTTCCAAGTGGACACGGGGGCAGACAATTCAGTAATTACAGAAAGAGGACTGGCCATTTGGGAAAAGTGATTTCTCCCACCATGTTATAGCGACTCCTTATAACTCTCCATCTATCCTGCTCCCCGTCACTAAAAAGATTTCCCTGCAAATTCAAGGAACCACTGTACACACACAGTTAATGGTGTCACCACGGGGTCAATGTAATCTTTTAGGAAGTGATGTATTGTCTCAATTGCAAGCATATATTGAGTATCATCTTGATGGAACTGTCACTATGAAAACAGGATTGAAGCCGAGCACTCTTTGTAAAATCATGTCGCTAGACGTTGCTAGTATAGAGGACACAAATGAATTTCCTTCAATGTTAGAAGGTGTGATACCGCATGATTTCTGGGCTTCAGATAAAACAGATGTGGGCAGATTAAGGGTGCAGCCAGTCATGGTCAAATTAAAGCCAGGTGCAATTCTGCCCCAACAGAGACAGTATCTTCTTAAGTTCAGCTCAAGAGTCTATAGCTCAGCAGATTACAGAAACTGGTAGCAAGTGATGTTAAAACCTAGCCCCCACCTTCGGCAGCAGGCCTGCAGCTAGGTTCTTATCAGTAGCCTTAACAGAAAAAAAAAACAAAAAAACTCCAGCTTCCCCCTTCAACTACGAGATTTAACTCTCTATGTATTGGCTGGTACAATATATATATATATACACTTTTGTTCCAGATATCTCAGGATGCTGCTTGGTTCACAGTTATTGATTTTGCCAATGTTATTTTTATAATATGTTGATGACTTACTGATTTGTGCCCCCTCCAGGAAACAGTGTCGTATTGCAACAATATCACTCATGTTGTTTTTGTACCAAGCTGGATGTAAAGCGTCAAAGGATAAACTGCAATTCTGTAAATCTTCAGTTATCTTTTTGGGACATTGCATTACACTGGGGGCGCGACATCTGACCAGCGCTCGCAAAGAAGCTGTACAGAACTTTCCTATTCCTGTTAATGTTGCCGCTCTTAGGATATTTCTTGGACTGGTTTCCTATTGCAGGCAGTGGATTCATGCTGTATCAATCCTCATGGAGCCTCTCTATGACTGTATCACCATTGTGCCTTTTAAACTAACTCCTGAAGGTATAGACTGTTTTTATTCTCTCAAAAACAGGATTGTGGCAGCTCCAGCGCTAGGAACCCCCAACTACGAACTACCATTCACCCTGTATCTCCACGAACAGCAGGGACACGCGGCAGGGGTATTGACTCAGTTACATGGTGACAATCAAAGGCCTGTAGCCTATTTCAGTGGAAGACTAGATGCAGTGGCTAGAGGTGCCCCGTCCTGTGTACGGGCAGTACATGCTGTAGGACTAATGCTTCACAAATCGTCATATATCGTTCTTGATCATCCACTGACAGTACTTACACCTCATGATGTATATACCATACTGAACCAGGTGCAACCGGCACACCTTTCAGCTGCACGTCACCTTCGATTGCAATGTGCACTTTTAATGCCTCCAAATGTTTCTTTGCAGAGATGTACCATATTTAATCCTGCCACGTTGTTACCTCTCTCGGATCTAAAGGAGGGGTCAGGTCAGGTATTGTACAAAGAAGATCCAAGAGAGGAGATTCCTTATGATTGTGTTCAGCTTATGGCACAGGAAACAGCAGGCCTACCCACAATGTTTGAAACTGAGAGACTTAATGCTGATTTTGAATTTTTTTGTAGATGGATCTCGCCACCAAGATGACTCAGGTACCTTCCACACCAGGTATGCCATCGTCTCCCTAAATGCAGTGATCAAAGCAGAACCAATGCTCCCACATCAGTCGGCCCAGGAGGCTGAATTTAAGGCTCTGACCAAGGCCTGTAAGATAGCTGAAGGTAGAATTGTTAACATCTACACAGATTCTAGATACGCATTCGGTATAGCTCATGATTTTGGTCCAATTTGGAAATCTAGAGGATTCCTGACGGCAGCAGGACATCCCATTAAAAATGCTGACGCAGTCCAGCAGTTAATTGATGCATTACAATTACCAAAAAAAGGTAGCTGTCATAAAAGTTAAAGCACATACCAGACGCACTGATCAGGTGAGTAAAGGAAACGCAATGGCCGATGCAGCAGCAAAAACAGCAGCCAGTAGACCATTCCAAGGGGTAACGATGCACCAGGTAAGCGCTCCCAAAAATCCCTTTGTGTCGGAGGATGCCTTAGCCCAGATGCAGGCTCAGGTGCGCCAGGAGGAAGTAGAAAAGTGGGAAAAAGAAGGTGCATGTCTGAATGCAGCAACTGGGATATGGGGAAGAGGGATGCGTCGATGCCTTCCAAGAGCGTTGTACCCTGCGGTCGCCCAGATGTTACATGGGCCAACCCACCAGTCCAAAACTGCTGTAATGAGCGTGATGCAGAAGCATTGGGTAGCACCAGGCTTTTCCACCTGTATAGAAGGTTTGATCCAGGGATACATGGTATGTGCTACACATAATCAGGGAAGGGTAGTCAAGACACCATCCAAACACACCCCTCGGCCCCTTCTATCCTTTCCAGAGACTGCAGATTGATTATATTCAGCTGCCAAAAATCAGGGTCATGGGAGTACGTGTTGGTGTGTTTTTGATTTATTCTCAGGTTGGCCGGAGGCTTTCCCGATTGCCAAGGCTACGGCTGCGGCAACCGCAAAGAAGCTGTTTGCGGAGGTGGTGTGCAGGTATGGAGTACCAGAGGTGATCGAAAGTGACAGAGGTACACATTTCACAGGTGAAATAATGAATGAAGTCTTGACAGCTCTGGGAATTCAACAAGCTTTTCATACCCCATATCATCCACAAAGCAGTGGAAAAGTAGAAAGACTAAATGGGACATTGAAGTTAAAAATCCAAAAGGCCATGGCTGAAACAGGGAAATCTTGGCCTGAATGTTTACCATTAGCCCTATACTCAGTAAGATCCGAACCAGGATCCTGGGAGTCACAGCTTGCAGCCCGGAGACTGGGTAGTCATTAAAAGACACGTGAGAAAGAGTCTGGATCCGAGATTTGATGGACCTTTTCAAGTTCTACTGACGACAAGTACCGCAGTCAAGCTACAAGGCAAGGAAACTTGGATCCACGCATCGCATTGTAAGAAGATCCTTGGAGAGCCTCCAGAAGAGGAATGATGCTACTAATGACATTTGCTTGCATCCTTGCAGTAACGGATGCTTGGAACAGACTTAGCTGAGTAGATGGTGATGATAACAGATTCATTAGACACCACTTAGTTTTAGTGGATGGACTGAAAGAACAAAACCAAACTGTTGCAAACTGTTGGATTTGTACATTACATAAACGATCTGCAGACAATAGACCTCGCCCAAATGGGAGACCACACATAGTGGAGATGGGGATAGCAAATAAATTTTTCAGTGCATTATTCATCTACCCTATGATAACTCAGACATGGGATAAGTTGGTAGAATCCACAGACTACCTAGATGATCAAATATGGGATATTTTAGATATCATGAATGGGTCCCTTGCAGTACAGAACCAGCTAATTATTGTTACTAACCAACATACCCTCGTGTTAGATTACCTGACTGCAGCTCAAGGAGGGATGTGCCAGATTATTGGACCTGCATGTTGCCATTATATTGATAATTCTAGTGTTTTAACCCTTAAACATAAGCTAGAGGATGTCATAAAGTTAAGGAAACTATATGATGAGGCAAATCTGAAGAATCAAGATTCATGGTGGGCAAATACTTTCTCCTTTCTTAACCCCGCAAATTGGTTCAAAGGCATAGGGGGATGGCTGACTGGGATAATACAAGCTGCCCTACAGGTTTTATTGATATGTCTTGCTATCTATTTAGTTTTTTTAAAATTTGTTTGATGTGTATTAGACGATGTACTAGGACAAAGAGGAGATATGAAGATGTGTATTGATCAAATGAAGGAAAAAAAGGAGGGGATGTTAGAGTTAAATTCAGTATTTCTTCTCAAGGCCTTGGAAGCTGAGGCATAGCAGAAGGGAAGATAAGAAAGGAATGTTCCTTCATTGATAACACTCCCCCTGACATAAAGAGATACTCTGTGCTGGGAGCGAAAATCAGGGGCTAAAGGCAAAGATGGAAAGTTTGGTTAGAAAACAGTATGTTACGTGCTAAGTTGTATTAACTGCCATATATGGTAATTCCGCTTCCTGCTTCAGGGGTGTATATAAGCCCCTTCATTAGCAATAAAGAATAGAGTCTATTGACGCACCCTTTGGTTTGTGTCTTATTCTCTCTGGTACCACATTCCGAGGAGGAAAGGGTTAACAAGATAACAGCGACGACAACACGGTAATTCTAAATATTACTGTTATGTTACGGTAGCTGAGGAGTGCAGGTAAAAAAGGAAATACACCAGAGCAGTTGGAATCTATGAGATTGCAGTACCCTGACTAACCACCGCAACTAGAGGCAGCCGTGGAGCGTTCCTACGATGGTCCTAGACGCCTCGTCACAGCCTGAGAAACTAACTACACCTAAAGATAGAAATAGGAAAGCTATCTGCCCCGGAGCAGAACCCCAAAGATAATAGAAAGCCCCCAAACATGTAATGGCGGTTAGACAAGAGGAAATACTGACACAGAAAGAAAATAGAATGAGCAAACGCTGGGGCCCAAACTATCTAAATAGAAAAGGACAGGAAGGGTACTTACTGCAATCCCAGAAAACCCTGAAAAAAACCAACTCTACTAATTTCAAAATCACCTGAGATCACACGACCTCTACCACCTAAATTAGTTCTCTGGTGTAACAAAAACAGCAGCCACTGAAAAAACTGCAAAAAGCAAAAGTACAAAACACAGTGGCTGGACTAAACTGAGAGGGCAAAAGCCCCCGGAGGGGACCCAGAAGGCCCCCACAGAAGTGCAGGACCAAATGCAAAAATATAGCAAAAACACAAAATAAGAAATTGTCTTATCTGATAGCAGGAGATGCAGACACGACACAGCAGGCTACAAGGGAAACTGGAAAGAAGGATTCAGACCAGAACAATTGATCACCGGCAACCCTGATGGGAAAATGATTCCCTTAAATAAGACCAATCAGTAACACCTGATTCCCAATCCTCACTAGTACCGCTTGTAACCACCAGAGGGAGCCTCTGCTCAGAACTCATCTCAAACCCATTCACAACAGTACCCCCCCCTTGAGGAGGGGTCACCGAACCCTCATTTGAGCAACCAGGTCGGTCAGGATGGTTCTATGATACGCACGGATAAGTCTCCTAGCATGGATGTCCGAAGCAAACACCCAAGAATTATCTTCCTGACCATAACCTCTCCATTTAACCAAATACTGGAGTCTTCGTCTAGAAAAACGAGAATCCAATATTTTCTCAACCACATACTCCAGATTGCCCTCAACCAAAACAGGGTCAGGAGGCACAGCAGCAGGAACCACTGGCTCAACAAACCTCTTCAACAAGGACTTGTGGAACACGTTATGGATCTTAAATGTCCCTGGAAGAAGCAAACGAAAAGAAACAGGATTAATAATCTCCATGATCTTATAAGGTCCAATGAACCTAAGCTTAAATTTAGGAGATGCTACTCTCATAGGAATATTCTTTGAGGACAACCAGACCAAGTCCCCCACTTTAAACCGAGGACCATCAGTCCTATGCCGGTTAGCAAACCGCTGGGCCTTCTCCTGAGAGAGGGACAACCTCTCCACTACCTGGTCCCAAATCTGCTGCATACGCTCAACAACAGAGTCAACACCTGGACAGACAGAAGCCTCCGTCTGTCCTGAAGAAAATCGAGGGTGAAACCCAGAATTACAGAAAAACGGAGACATCAAAGTGGCAGAGCTAGCCCTATTATTAAGAGCAAACTCAGCCAAAGGCAAAAAAGAGACCCAGTCATCCTGATCAGCAGACACAAAGCATCTTAGATAAGTCTCCAATGTCTGGTTTGTTCTCTCAGTTTGACCATTGGTCTGAGGATGAAATGCCGAGGAGAAAGACAATTGAACACCCAGTTTAGAACAAAAAGTCCTCCAAAATCTGGAAACAAACTGGACTCCTCTGTCAGACACAATGTTCTCAGGAATGCCGTGTAAACGAACCACGTGCTGAAGGAACAACGGCACCAATTCAGAGGAGGAAGGCAACTTAGGTAATGGCACAAGATGTATCATTTTGGAAAACCTATCACAAATTACCCAGATGGTGGTCATTCTCTGAGAAACAGGAAGATCGGAAATGAAATCCATAGAGATATGGGTCCATGGTCTCTTGGGCACAGGCAATGGCATCAACAAACCACTAGAGCGAGAGCAAGGCTTGGAGCGAGAGCAAGTCCCGCAGGACTGCACAAATTCCCTGACATCGCGAGACAAGGTAGGCCACCAAAAGGACCGACTAACCAAGTCTCTGGTACCAAAAATTCCGGGATGCCCAGCCAATGCGGAACAATGAATCTCAGACATCACACTCTTTTTCCATTGGTCCGGGACAAACAATTTTCCAACAGGGCAGCGCTCGGGCCTATCCTCCTGACACCCCTCCAGAGCAAGTCTCAAATTAGGCGAGATGGCGGAAAGAACTACACCCTCCTTCAAAATAACAGAGGGATCAGATAGCTCAGGAGAGTCCGCAAGGAAACTCCTCGAGAGGGCATCCGCCTTAACATTCTTAGTGCCAGGAAGAAAGGAAACCACAAAATTAAAACGTGTGAAAAACAAGGCCCACCTGGCCTGTCTAGGATTGAGTCGCTTGGCAGATTCCAGATAGACCAGATTCTTATGGTCCGTAAGGACCACCACCTGATGTTTGGCTCCTCCAGCCAATGTCTCCACTCTTCAAAAGCCCACTTCATGGCCAATAACTCCTGATTACCCACGTCATAATTACGTTCAGTAGGAGAAAATTTTCGAGAGAAAAAGGCACAAGGGTTACTTTTAGAGGTCTCTGGATCTTTTTGGGACAAAACGGCACCTGCCCCAATTTCAGAGGCATCAACCTCCACCTGAAATGGCAGAGAAACATCAGGCTGCCGTAGAACAGGAGCAGAAGTGAATCTCTGCTTAAGTTCCTGAAACGCAGAGACTGCCTCAGGAGGCCAATTCACCACATCAGAACCCTTTCTGGTCAAATCAGTTAATGGTTTAACAATAACAGAGAAATTACCAATAAATTTACGATAAAAATTGGCAAAACCCAAAAATCTCTGAAGAGCCTTTAATGAAGTAGGTTGGACCCAATCACAGATGGCCTGAACCTTGACCGGGTCCATTTCAATAACAGATGGGGACAAAATGAATCCCAGAAATGAGATCTTCTGTACGCCAAAAAGACACTTTGATCCCTTCACATACAGAGCATTCTCTCTCAAAATCTGGAATACAGTTCGAACATGTTTCACATGAGAGTCCCAGTCATTAGAAAAAATCAAGATATCATCCAAATAAACAATCAGAAACTTGTCCACAAAATCCCTGAAAATGTCATTCATGAAGGACTGGAAGACGGAAGGAGCATTAGTGAGCCCAAAGGGCATCACAAGGTACTCAAAATGCCCTTCAGGGGTGTTAAATGCCATCTTCCATTCATCCCCGTGCTTAATGCGAATAAGGTTATACGCCCCCCTGAGGTCAAGCTTGGTAAACCAAGTAGCGTTTTTCACCCTGGAAAACAGGTCAGAAATCAAGGGTAACGGATATTGATATTTCACAGTAATATTGTTCAAGAGACGATAATCAATACACGGCCTTAATGAACCATCTTTTTTGGCCACAAAGAAAAAACCGGCACCTAAGGGTGAAGAGGATGGTCTGATATGACCCTTCTCCAATGATTCCTTGATATAAGACCGCATAGCGTCATGTTCAGGTACAGACAAGTTAAAAAGGCGACCCTTAGGGAATTTACTACCTGGCACTAATTCAATAGCGCAGTCATAGCTCCTATGGGGAGGTAAGGATGCAGATTTACTTTCGCTAAACACATCAGAAAAATCAAACAAAAAGTCAGGAACATCCTCAGCCTGGGGGGAGGCAGAAAAAACAGGAGTGTTGGCACTAACACATTGGCAGCCCCAACTGGTTACAGACACAGATTTCCAATCCAAAACAGGATTATGAGACTGTAACCAAGGGAAACCCAGCACGATAATGTCATGCAGATTATATAGAACCAAAAATTTGCAGCACTCCTGGTGATCAGGTTCAACCCTCATTATCACCTGAGTAGAAAACTGGGGTTTATTCTCAGCCAAAGGGGTAGAATCGATCCCCAGTAGGGGAATAGACTTCTGTAGGGGTATCAAGGGAAACCCACAACGCTTAGCAAAATCATAATCCATCAGGTTAATAGCTGCTCCAGAATCAACGAAAGCCTGAGCAGAAAATGAGGACAGAGAGCATATCAGAGTGACAGTTAATAAAAACTTAGTCTGAACACTACCCAAGACAACTGATCGTGCAAAACGTCTTCCCCGCTTAGGGCAGACTGAAATAGCATGAGAGGCATCACCACAGTAGAAACATAACCCATTGCGCTTTCGAAACTCATGACGCTGTGCCCCAGACACCACTCCATCACACTGCATGGGCTCAGCAGCTGGCTCACAAGGCAACACCACTCCACGCATACTTCTCCGCTCACGCAAACGTCTGTCAATTTGAATTGCTAATGACATAGAATCATTGAGACCAGAGGGGACAGGGAATCCCACCATAACATCCTTTACATTATCCGACAGACCCTTCCGGAAAAGGGCCGCCAAAGCGTCGTCATTCCATTTGGTCAGGACTGCCCACCTACGGAATCTCTGACAGTATAACTCAGCGTCATCAAGCCCCTGATTTAATGCCAACAAGGCTTTTTCAGCTTGATCAGTGACATTAGGCTCATCGTACAATAACCCCAAAGCCTGAAAAAATGCATCAACATCACTCAAAACAGGATCCCCAGGTATCAGAGAAAAAGCCCAATCCTGAGGATCGCCGCGCAGGAGAGAGATGACAATTTGAACCTGCTGCGCTGCGTTTCCTGAGGACTTAGATTTTAAGGCAAGAAACAATTTACAATTATTTTTGAAATTCTGAAACTTAGCTCGATCCCCTGAAAACAAATCTGGCATGGGGATCCTAGGTTCCACAACAGGCAACCCAGCAAGATATGCAGCAATACTCTGAACCTCAGTGGCAAGCTGATCCACACGGCCAGACAACTGTGCAAACTCCATTGAGAGAAAAGATCCTCCTCAGCACCCAGAGATACAGAGGGAAAAAAAAAAAAAAAAAAAATGCAACAAACAGAAAAATATCTCTGACAACTTTTCTTCCTTCAAAATATTTTTTCCCTTCTGTGAGTACCATACAATTTTTTATGGCCGGTGATACTGTTATGTTACGGTAGCTGAGGAGTGCAGGTAAAAAAGGAAATACACCAGAGCAGTTGGAATCTATGAGATTGCAGTACCCTGACTAACCACCGCAACTAGAGGCAGCCGTGGAGCGTTCCTACGATGGTCCTAGACGCCTCGTCACAGCCTGAGAAACTAACTACACCTAAAGATAGAAATAGGAAAGCTATCTGCCCCGGAGCAGAACCCCAAAGATAATAGAAAGCCCCCAAACATGTAATGGCGGTTAGACAAGAGGAAATACTGACACAGAAAGAAAATAGAATGAGCAAACGCTGGGGCCCAAACTATCTAAATAGAAAAGGACAGGAAGGGTACTTACTGCAATCCCAGAAAACCCTGAAAAAAACCAACTCTACTAATTTCAAAATCACCTGAGATCACACGACCTCTACCACCTAAATTAGTTCTCTGGTGTAACAAAAACAGCAGCCACTGAAAAAACTGCAAAAAGCAAAAGTACAAAACACAGTGGCTGGACTAAACTGAGAGGGCAAAAGCCCCGGAGGGGACCAGAAGGCCCCCACAGAAGTGCAGGACCAAATGCAAAAATATAGCAAAAACACAAAATAAGAAATTGTCTTATCTGATAGCAGGAGATGCAGACACGACACAGCAGGCTACAAGGGAAACTGGAAAGAAGGATTCAGACCAGAACAATTGATCACCGGCAACCCTGATGGGAAAATGATTCCCTTAAATAAGACCAATCAGTAACACCTGATTCCCAATCCTCACTAGTACCGCTTGTAACCACCAGAGGGAGCCTCTGCTCAGAACTCATCTCAAACCCATTCACAACATATTACTGTAGTTTATTTTAATTATATCACTATAGATATAGATATACAGTTATACAATCTCTACTTATACAAGTATAGTATATATACTGTATGAATATATATATGTATATATATATCTACAAAAACTGTGAACTACAGAATTATATTTGTAAAATAATTACAAATAACTGAATAATATATTGTATAATACTTTTACACAACATATAATTTCATTTTCAGTCAATTCCTAAACCAAATCTTATTTCTTTATCAAAAATGTTCTGAAAAGCTCTGTTTATCATTCATTTTTTTAATGATTGTTTGAGCAGCTCCGATAATAAATTGTAAACTGAAGACTCAGCTGTGTCACTTTGAGAAGTCACCTGTTTCTGTCTGTCAGTGTCCGCCATTTGTCTCTTTACAGAGAGGTCTGAACTTTGAATTTTAAACTCTTTTTGCAAAGTGGATCCTTGGATCATTTCGTAAGGCTTATAACAAATATGTAATTTTCTTCGTATGTCATAGATTTGATTCCGGGGATGACTCAGTTTAGGAGATTTTGACACTGGCTTTTGAAAAGATCTTACTCTGTCTGTTTGATTTATTTTCCTTTCACGATTCTCATGTTTTCTAGCAAAATCAAGGGATTGCGCACATTCAAATAAAGTATCTTTTTGTGACGCAATAACACGAGATACAGAATTTAGGAATCCAAATTTGTCCACAAAATACTTTATCATTGATTGTGTTTTGACATTGGTAATTAGAGTTTTGTACAACCTTTCAAATATGGACATGAATGTAAAAGTACATTCTTTCCGACCAATCCTTAATTTTTGAAGAATATCAATATCTGGACAATTTTCATTTAATGCACAGAAAATCAGAATTTTCAATCTGTCTTTATCATTTAGATCTCCATGTAAATCGTTATCACAAGACAATTTTAATGTTAAACGTCTGAAAAAGGTTGCAGGAAGCCACAATTTAAATAATTGATTTTTCTCGTCATTACTTAAATCAAGCTTATCAATAAAGCTTTCAAATATTTCAGAATTTCTGCATACATGGATTTTGTTATCATATGCAGGAATGATTTTGCATAATTTTAACAAATTTTTCCTAACTTTAAAGGCCTCTGCATTGTCTTCTATTTTTGGTGGCCTTTGAACATCCGTCTCTCGTACGTCATCTACATCAGTTCTCAAGTCTCCTCCTATGTTCCCTCCTACATCAGTTTTGAAGTCTCCTCCCACATTTCCACCATCTTTTTTTACATCATCAGAGACAAGGTCACCTTGAGTAGCCATTACAGACACATGTCCCACATGTTGCTCAATTTCCTCATTACAGTCAATCTTGGGAACATCACTGATATCTTCTGACACTATTTCTACACAGTCATTTTTAGATTTCTCTAATACAAACTTATGAAAAACGTCAACCAACTGTAAAATATTTTTCAATTTATCTCTTTCTCTATTAAAGGACACCATCTTAGAATCTAGCTTTAGATTTTCCATTTCACATTCTGCATATAAGCTGAGCCATAAAACTTCTAAATTAGACTGATCTACAGACATAAATTTCAGTCTACTTTGCTTAGAAAAAGAAGTAATAACATCCATGTTTCTTACCTTGAAATATCTCAGCTTGTAGCTCCTTTCTTGGACAATACTGGCCTCTTGTCATCAGCACGTCTGATTCCTGTAGTACATCTGGCAACTCTTAGTCCTCATTCAAAGGTTCTTTCCTGATCCTGAAATATCGTAGTGTGATTTCTTTGACGACTTGCACATCTGACGTTCTTTTGCTTCTATTCCTCCCCTTGCAAGTTTTCAGAAATTCACACTCTAAAAATCAAGTGTGACTGGCTCTCCAAAATGTTAAAAATGCTTATACACTTCTTTTCTTGGTGTCCTGAATGGTAAAATGACATTCTGGCCTTGTCAGCAGCATAGCAGGGAAGCAACACGTGGTTACATAGCAGCTGGCTGTTCATTCATCATAGTCCTTGTCCCATGTGTCTGTAGAGAGAGTGAGAGAGCAAGAGCCCCCCTCCCTTCGTGTAGTCATTATATATATGTCCCTTAGATCATGTGGTCTCTATATATGGGGATGACACTTTACCATACAGAAATAGCATCTGTAATGTCAGCGAACGTTAATGTGCTTGGTACAGAATTGAGTGTATATATCCATAAGCAATAATTAATATTTAACAGGGCCCGGGACATAGGGGAGGCCTGCGGCGACGCTGGAGAGGGCACAGGGAGGTGAGCACAAACGGAGGACATTAGGATTGTATCCATGGCTCACCTTCCTATGCTGCTCTCTGCCGCAAGGCCTCAATCAGGGGGTCAGACATCACTGCAGGGACAAGACTTCCACTGGTCAGACGAGGGAGGAAGAGGAAGGGTCCGGCCCTTGCACAAGAATTTAACCCCTGAGGGTGTGGCCGGACTCCACTTCCCCTTCATCCCCGTTGGTCAGTGGAGTCCCGATATATGGCATCACCTGGGGACATGGGCATACCCACCGTGGGGCAGGGGGGGCAGCTGCCCCCCCTAGAAGCAGGGGCACACATAGAACTTGGAGAGCAGGCAGCCACACACAGCTGACAGGGGGCGGGCGGGACTCACTGCAGCGCAGGCTGAGACTCTGCCGCCCATCAGTCCACCAATAGTGAAAGAGAGGAGGACGTCACCCAACCATGTGACCCGCAGCAGGGAGGTGTCACCGCAGGTCCTCTAGTTACATAGGGGAAGAATCACGATGGATTGAATGCAGTCACGCGGTAACATGATCCAGAGAGAGGCGTGTCCACTGGTCCTTCAGCCGCCCGGCTGCTTGAGTGTGTGAGTACTGCTGCTAGCTATGGCTGCTTCCTCCTGCTGGCCAAGGGTCCCACAGAACTGCACCTGTCCTGTAAGACCTGTTATTAGGAGCCACTCGGTGCCGGGGTGAGTAGTGGCGGAAGCTTCTGCATCGGAGGTCTCTATATGGCTCTATAGTGCACAGTGAAATGCACAGGTCTCTCATGATTTGGCTCTATAGTGCATAGGTCTCATGATATGGCTCTATAGTGCACAGGTCTCTCATGATATGGCTCTATAGTGCACAGGTCTCATGATATGGTTCTATAGTGCACAGTGAAATGCACAGGTCTCTCATGATATGGCTCTATAGTGCACAGGTCTCATGATATGGCTCTATAGTGCACAGGTCTCATGATATGGCTCTATAGTGCACAGGTCTCATGATATGGCTCTATAGTGCACAGGTCTCATGATATGGCTCTATAGTGCACAGGTCTCTCATATGGTTCTATAGTGCACAGTGAAATGCACAGGTCTCTCATGATATGGCTCTTTAGTGCACAGGTCTCATGATATGGCTCTATAGTGCACAGGTCTCTCATGATATGGCTCTATAGTGCACAGGTCTCTCATGATATGGCTCTATAGTGCACAGGTCTCTCATGATATGGCTCTATAGTGCACAGTGAAGTGCACAGGTCTCATGATATGGCTATAGTGCACAATGAAATGCACAGATCTCATATGGCTCTATAGTGCACAGTGAAGTGCACAGGTCTCATGATATGGCTCTATAGTGCACAGTGAAGTGCACAGGTCTCTATCTCATGA